>MU131324.1:0-11697 GCA_015039435.1 Imleria badia
CTGTCACAGTGAAGTTGATCGCAGCAGAGACAAAATCAAATCCACCTTCTGTGATGCAGGAAATGTTAACAAAGTTACAGTGCCCTGCGCCCTGGCCCGTCTTCCCTCCCTATTTGTGTGAGTCTGGGCCACAAGTCAAGTTGATGGACATACATTCACCTCAACTTGGGCGCGAGAATCCTACTGTACCAATATCCAACTGAATGCTTCTCAGATTACTTCGCCCATTATTTCAATTTGCCAGTGTACTGGTCCCACACATACATCAAATTTAGGGATGCTGCGGGACACCGTGTGTAACATGCGCCTCGATCGATCTTGATCGCTGGGTTGCATAGACGCTCAAGGTGTGAGTAACTCTATTCATTAACCTTCATTTCGGATGTTCCCGAAGCCAATCATACACCCTGCATATGCATGGATGTAATGACGCTCAGGTACCAGTGCGTTCGGGCACAGGGTTCAAGTCTACCAGGTACTCAAGACTCGCGTGTTGTACATCGTGTTTGACGTGTTCATGATGCACGAAGGGGTTTCTTGGGAAAGGGTGGTATCAGAGTACGTTCCGATGGCATCGCGATGCTGATGCGATGCGTGCCTTGGGTGACGGTTACAGCGAGCGTAGTATCGTCGAGTTTTTTCTGACGTGTTCAACATGCCGAAAAAATACATACCTTGCTGTGCGTCGGACTCGCTAAGCTCATATCGGCGGGCATGATTTCGGACTGGTCCGTGATCTCTGGGAGGCGCTTCGACGTTGGTTTTCTAACGCACTGGCGGGCACTCAAGAGTCTCGTGGTCGCCTCTCTCTCGCCCGATATGGAATCAAGAGTTGTGACACGTGTTTGGCGCGGACGCTGACGAAACGTGCGGTAGCCAATCGGAGAGCGTGATGACGGTGACGACGGCGGTGGCGGACGATGGGGGTATTGGATAGGGAGAGGCGAGACAAAGGCCATATCGAGCAAGTGTGTGTTCATGTTGTCAATGTCACATCTCTCAAGGGCCGAGGGCGGAGCTGCAGACGACGGAGTGGGGTTCGGATGTCGACAATGACGAGGGGGCCGAGGGACG
This sequence comes from Imleria badia, assembly GCA_015039435.1. Lineage (NCBI taxonomy): Eukaryota > Fungi > Basidiomycota > Agaricomycetes > Boletales > Boletaceae > Imleria > Imleria badia. The sequence continues at coordinate 1,075 of MU131324.1, forward strand.
GGCGACGCCTGCGCCGACGAAGATTCGGACGCTTCCGAAGCGGGCCGCGTGAGAGGTGTTTTTGATTTGTCCATGTCTTTGTAAGGGTACGTAGATCAGCGTACCCGTTCACCGTCTAGTTACCAGACTAAGTGGCTGCCGGTGCCTGAACAAGTCCGTTCCCACCTTCTCGACAACTGCAACGACCACCGCTGCCGACCGTCGACCACCTTCCGTCTCGTCGTCTGCTGTGAACACCTCAAGAAAACTCTCTCGGTCAACTCGGAGGCTCGAATCCCTCATGAGGGACGTCGATGCTTCCTCACACACAGCTCTACCGTGGTGCCTACGAAGAGCTCACCATGACGCGGCCCTGGGGCGAGCCCGTTCTTGATCCCATCGCTCTTCCTCTCCGAGCCCGCTCTCTGTCTCGACCAAATCGGTGCTCTCGAGCCCATCTGTGGTTCCATCCGTTCCCCGTTCTCTGTCGTCCGTGCACCTTCCGCGTATGTGAGAATATCACATCATAAAAGACTCCTGGGATCGCTCAGAGATGGATCCTGACGGGGACACTGCTCTCGTTGGTAACGCCCTCATGGTCAATCGCCCGATTCAACTTGAATGCCCAGAGTGTCCCCGCAAATCCTAACGGCCCCGCTCTTGTTTCAAGACCTGGCGGAACCTTCAAGGAGTTATGGCATTTGTCACTGCATATGTGAGAAGTGGAGGAGAAGTAGGTCTGTGCAGCGATGGAAGTCGACGGGGGTGTACACTTCCGACAAGTTTTTCCATGCCACCCGAGGTATGTCGACCCTTCTTGTTGCGCATGCACGCACATCCCTCTGCTTTCTTATTCCCTAGGACTGCAAAGAGGCTCTTGACGGCCGTTCTGCCGCCTACAGCCAACCTCGTCACGTTGCTCCGAGAAGCCAAAGACTGGCTCTACTCGGAAGGCGAAATCAGCCAACGTCGCCCGCTTCGACGCGCTCAACTTTAAAGTAATTAGAGACCGCCATCGTGTGCTGCACCAAAACCGAAGAACGTCGCAGATCCGTCGCCGAACTCCGGACGGTGCTCAACGGGTACCTAGTGCAAGCGACAATGCCACGGCGCCCTCGATCCCTCCTTTATCGAGGAATTCCTGCGGGAGCCGGGCTCATTTCCCTCAGACTGTATCCCTCCCGGCTTCGAAGAAGGTTCGCATTTTCTTAACTTGCGTGCCTTGGCGGCTCAGTCTGCACCACGTCGTCCCAATTCGGCTTCTACAGCGCATGGACATGCCATAAGGATTCAGCATGGTTGAGATCAACATACATCTGGCCCACTGGGGGCAGCTGGGGAGTGACAAAACTTGCATTCAATGGATGGAGCGCGATTCCGATTCATTCGATCCCATATCACAGCTGGACAGTGGCCACGATATTGATATTCACTCAAAATATTCGTTGATTCGGACCGATCAATCATGACGAGCTAGGACCATCACACATGCCTTTCAACAATGTTCGGAGAATTCGTCCCTCACTCGTGTCGGCCTTTGGAGAAAGATGTTGATTCTTCAAGATCTACGGTACTTCAAACCGAGGGACGACGATATCTTCCGTGCTCTCTCTCTCAAATCTCATTACTCACGGGAGTCAGGGGAGTAAGCCACCTGTGATCGACTCTGCAGGAGGAGTTGAAGCTCCATCAGAACATATTTTCGCCGGAAGGTGATTCGATTATGACTTTCCAGTGCCTGTGGTCACTCGACACGTCCTTTCGATTTGCTCTCAATCCGCAAGGTCGAGTCACCATGCCTCGGACGCCTCGGATTCCTGAGAGGATTGAACTGCCTTGGAGTGGAACAAGTTCTTGTAACGTATTTAATACGCTTACCTACTCTGCTCGACGTAGTTTGGCATATCAAGAACCGTTCTTTGTCGAAGCTGAATGGGCGTCGTCGTCCTGTGCATACCCATCAAAGGCGAGCACGATATATATATCGGATCCAGTTTCTGTGGCCTCCCAACGAACTTATCATAAGTGAGAATAAGTCAAAACGAGCACTAGCTGCGGCCTGCGGGAATGATGTCTGGTATTCGGAGAAGAACAGAAGTTCGAGCGCTGCCCGTTACCTCTGATGGATTGAGCACAAAGGTATTGCGAAAGGAATAGAGGGCTGTGAAGCTGTAAACAAGTCATGAGTGTATCGTAGAGACACGACAGCAGTCTAATACGAACTAAAGTCTAAGGAGATGGTTCCACTGGCAAGTCTACATATGCGTGACTACAACTGACTCGGAATCGACCCGAAGAGAGTCCCGGTATCCCTTGTACGCCGCCCGAGCGTCCTCGTAGAGCTGGTACAACAGTTCCTGATCCTGTTGCTTGAATCTACCCAAATCCCCGATTTTACTTTCAGATAAGAAGGATTCAACGTGAGATTCGGATTCAACGTGGGATTGAAGCAGCTCCCCCAAATTCGTCATCTTCCATTGCTTCCACACCTCGGTATCGTTGGGGAGAAGTTCGTTGAGAAGTGCTGTTGGGTCTTGGGGCTGCAAGGCCAGAAGCATGAACACTGCTGCGGTGGTACAGGTGCCCAACATGTACTTGATTAACATCGGGTTCTCGAACACCCTCTCGAATATGAACTCCCGATGGATCTTCTCCTTGTCCAACGAGGAAACCCAAGCGTTGTCCAGCGCGGACACACCCAGCGAGGTAAGGAACACGACTTGGCCAACAATGACGCTTGTGGAATGCCAGTGAGGAGGAGCTGGGCGATACCTCGGATGAAGAAGAGGATGGTGCACCACCGGATGAGACTCGGAGTGAAGTGGGCCTCGCTCGAGAAACGAAGGGAGAAGGTTCCACAGGTGATTGAGTTTACAGCGCCCTCTCTTCCTCTCAACAGCACGATATCCTTGCCCGAGCTACTAGTAAAGATTCCGTCACCAGCCGGTGATTCTTGGGCAGACTCAGGATAAGTGAATATGAACTCTACCGCCAGCGGGCCGAGGATGAAACCTGATATACCACTTGCAACGATGCCGATGAGAATCAAAGAGAACGCAAACCAGTCCTCGCAAACGGCACAGAGGGCACATGTGCCGATGCTGACAGCGATGGAGGCTGGCAAAGAGTAACATGAATGCGCTGCTGCGTGCAGGGTGCATCTCAGGTGCAGGGGCCCGACCGAGATTGGCGATAGTAATCCCAACAGGCTGAGTCACTCTCCCTGGGACCACTTTCCCCTCGGAATCCCAAGCGGCACACTCTTTCATGAAGAGCGCGGCCACGTAGTTCGTCTCCTGAATGACAGTGCCCGTGTGTGCAGCCCGGAACTTGGGTCCCTTGCAATCGACAGTTTCAAATGATGCTGTGGGGTCCATGTCGATGCTCTTGCAGAGGGGTGAAGTGCAGACGCAGCGGTCGACGCGGATGTCATAGCCTAGGATGTGCTTGGATGTCCAGGATGAGGGGGGGAGTGGGAAAACACGACGAGACGTGTTGATCAAGTGGAAGTAAGTGAGTGCCAGGCTGCATGTACGATTGACGTCAGGAGGTGAAGAAAATGGTTACCTGAACTAGCCATGACGACACACCTAGAAAGGTTCCCCCATCACCCTCCATCATTCCCCAGTCCAGACGAACGACCCTGGAATGAAACAAGCCAGCGCGACAACACGAGACAGTTGAGTGCGCAAACTGAATGTGTAGGCCCAAAGAGCGAGTCGACGATGAAATGGCTGTATTGGGCGACTCCCATGGCTACCAAGAACGTCCTCATGGTGATAAGAACGAACAGGGTAACGATACAAACATGACAAACGGCCATATGGGCAATCAAGATGAATTGGGAGGCGACGTGAGAGGTAGGAAACGATGCAGAATGGACGGTGCAACCAGCGGCACACCCGACCCGAAATGAGTCAAAACCGGTCCGCTAGCTGCAGGCTGCAGACGATGCACATCAGCACGAACAACACCTACTACCTATGTAACAAGGACTCCTAGAAAAGTTAGCCAACAGTACCCACCATGACAACGCCGTTGCGCCGTACTGATCTTGCTTTTCTCCGAGTCGAGCGCATAAGTAGCCCCTCAGGAGAGGTCCCTTGGATTCGAGTCAAATGTAGGAGGAGGGAAAGGAATTAGCTGGATGTAAGTGAGTGGAAGACTCATTGACGATCGTAGGGCAGCTGGGCCGAATTTTCGAAACTTCATATTGAGATGGGGAAATGACGATATCGCTGACGCCAGTGTCAAGGTTGCACATGCAGCGGGCTCAAGTCCTGTCGTCTTGTTCATCCAAGGTGGCAAGCGCTCGGGTTCCGAGTCGGAGGAAGCAGCGACCTCAATGTACTCCCCATCTCCAACGTTGGTATTTTTTTTTCTTTTCTCTCTGGAGCCATTGTAGCTAATTTTCTTCAGTCACAACACATATCCTCGCGCTTCAACATCTTCAAGCAACAATAGCACGAGTGTGTTGACGAATCCGAGCGTCTCAAACGCCGGTAAGTTTTTATTTTTTCTCTTTGCAACATTGCAGCTGATTTTCTTCAGATGACACGGCCTCGCGCTTCAACATCCTCAACGACTCCACTTCGTCCCATTCTTTACCATGTTCAACCCAGTTACTCTTTCTTCACCACTTGTTTCGCCAACAGTCGCCCTAAATGCACTCCCACGCTCGCCTAGTGTTCCCCATTGGGTCCGTGACCATTTCACGCCCGCTACCCATAGTACCCAATTTCCTGTTGCCCACTCTCACCTCCCTCGTCACGACGAGTCCATTTCCTTATCCCCTGCATGTGCTTAGACTTCGTTTCCTCAGCAGTGTCGATTGAGTTCGGCTCCACCTTTTCTCTTGTGGCGCATGGCTAGCGATTCACCCTATGCTTTCTTTATTGCTCTGCTCTGTGTCCCGAGCCAGTCCAATGCATCGGGAGGACTTGGCTTCTCAGAAGCCACTTATCCCGCCAGGCTTGGGAGAAGTTCAAGTATGAATGCATGCATGAACCCGGTCACTTTCTTTCATCACTAAGTATATCTTTCAGCCGTCTGTCAACTTGTGTCAAGGCATGTACCAGTGGGAAATCAACTTGACCTCAAATACTAGTTCTTGATGAACTCGTTCCACCTCGGATAGTGTGCCATACATGCTCTACAATACTAATTTTACGATTCTTCTCGCCATCCTCTGCCTACTAATGTGTTCGACATGTACGCCAGCCACAAAATGACCAGCTGGCATGCTCGACAAAGAGCAAGATGAAGAACATTGCCCACTGCTACACTCCACAGATGGAATGTTCAACAAAGCATGCTCGACAATGAGCAGGATAATGTGACGAAAGATGTCTGGCTCAGACCATGTTCGGACTTTTCATGTAACAACCTTAGTCACATTGTCTCGTAAGGACACCGAAAAGTAACAATTGACGCCACCGGACTATCAATGGCGCTTATCTAATCCCAGGAATCCACGCCAGCTAGTGCTGGCATGGTGCTGCATGGGAACGACCAAATACTGGTGGGTACTAGCTCGGATTGCCGGGATCATGCCTATTCATAGGTCACTGGCTTGCCGATAAGAAGCCTCCTTACTCCCCACCCATGTTCGTTAACTACTCGGGTCTGGATAGCAGTGCCCCTGACGCTGAGAGCTTTCGCAAGCTCGAAACCGCTGCCTATCCCGCCTCCCTAGTATCTGTTCATGCACGCACCAAACACGGCCCTGGAGAGGGGTGACTCCCGGGCGCAGCAAACAGACTCGATGACCCGAGTGTCCTCTCCCTCGCAACACTGACTTACCTTGGAGTAGCGCCCTCCAAGCTCCCCACTTCTCGTTAGCTGTGACATCGATGGGGTGGGTGCTGGCCGCCCATTTGCAAAGTTGTCGAGTAACGTTATCCCTTGGCGGCTCTCTGAAGGAATTTTGATTTGTGGACGCAAGCACAGGACCTGCACTAGCTGTTTATGGTAATTAAAAAAAAGGGTGGTTTACTCGCTGCCGACTTTTAGATCATCAGGCCTGAGCTGTGTATATCTCGCATCGCGTAACAGCAAATGTATAAGAGCTGATTGGGTCGATGAGGGCAGTTCTTCAAGTTCTTTCATTTCTTGAAAGTACTCATAGTCCATCGCCGCAGCGCAACTCTCCATTGACTCGTTGACCAGACCTTTGACGATTCTACCACGCGACATGTTCATCCCTCAAGTTGACGTCCCTACTCTATCCAGCAGCCGTCCCTCCATCATACCGCCACTCCAACTCGATAACACGTACCACCTTTCATTCGATGCGTCAGGTGTAGTAGGTTTGTTGGGCGGAGACGATGCCGTATCCGCAATGGCTGCGGTCCACATATACGGGAACCAGCGTTGGTCGGGTTGGTACAACACCCCAGGGTCCTTCCAGATAGCCAAGCGACTCAGCTCGCTCGCGAAATCCGTGTCCTTACGTGGCCACCAAACATTATTCACCAGGAGCGTCGACACGGACCCCACCGCATTATTTGGAGCGGTCGATTGCAAGGGACCCAAGTTCCGGGCTGCACAGTCGGGTACTGTTATTCGCGAGACGGGCTACGTAGCCACGCTCCTCATGCAAGAATGTGCTGCTTTGGATTCAGAGGGGAGAGTGGTTCCGGGGAGGAGGTCCCACCCCGTTGAGATTACTATCGCTAATCTCGGTGCGGCTCCGGAACCCGAGGTCCACCTTGCACGTAGCAGTGCCTTCACACGCCTCTTTGCGAGCGTCCCCATCGCTGTCAGCATCTGCACATGTGTCCTCTGCACTATTTACGGGGACTGGTGTGCATCATTATTGATCCTCGTCGGCATCGTTGCAAATGGTATATCATGCCTTATCCTCGGCTCGGCAGACTTCCTGTTCACCCATCCCAGGCCTGCTGAAGGGTCGCCGGCTGGCGACGGAATCCTTTGCTCGGGCAATGATTTTGTGTTGTTGATAGGACCAGAAGGCGCTGTGAACTCAATCACCCGCGGAACCTTCTCCCTGCATTTCTCGACCAAGGCACACTATCTCATTCGGTGGTGCTCCGTCCTTTTCTTCATCCAATGTATCACCCAGCTCCTCCTCATCTCACAAGCGTCATTGTTTGGCCAAGTCATGTTCCTTACCTCGCTGGGTGTGTCCGCGCTGTACAACGCTCGGCTTTCCTCTTGGGACAAGGAGAAGATCCATCGGAAACTCATGTTCAAGAGGGTGCTTGAGAACCTGACGTTGACCAAGTACACGTTGGGCACCCGTACCACCGCAGTGGTGTTCATGCTTCTGGTCTTGCGGCCCAAAGACGCAACGGTACTTCTCAACAAACTCCTCCCCAACGATACCAAGGTGTGGAAGCAGTGGAAGGCGACGATTTTGGAGCGGCTGCGTCAATCCCACGTTGAATCCCAATCCCATATTGAATCCTCATCTGAAAGTGAAATCGGGGGTTTGCACGGATTTACGCAAACGGAACAGAGACTGTTGCACAACCTCCACGAGGACACGCGAGCGGCGTACGATGGCTACAGGGACTACCCCCAGGGCGATTCGCAGTGAATTTTTTCCCTGTCATTCTTCGAATACCAGACATCCTTCCTGTTCACGTTGGTACCAGTTTTGGTTTATTCTCAGCTATTCCCGAGCTATTCCCGACCAGAAGCACGATCTTCCTCATGTATTACATCCAGTTGCATCATCCTTCATGTTCCCCTTTTACCTGTAGTGTTGTTCATGTTCCACTTTTACCTGTAGTGCTGTTCGTTTTCTTCGAGAACCTGTACATAAGTATCTTGAGAAACCACAGAAACTGGATCCGATATATGTACAGGACAAAGACGCTCCTTCAGCTTCCACAAAAATGGGTTTTTTATATACGCCGAACCACGTAGAGCAAAGTAGGTAACACTAGCAAATGCGTGGCAAGCACTCATTCCACTCCCAAGTGGTTCAATCCTCAGGAATCCGTTGCCCATCCGAATCAACCTACATAGAGCGAGGCACCTGCTCGGCATCAAGCGACGAAGGAATCTATAATTAGTTCTTGCGTCCGATCAGACCACTGGCTGCGCGTTCTATGTAGACTTGAATTCTAGAAGCGGAATTCGAAGCCTCGTTGATGTGCCCTGAATCCCCTTTTACTCTTACATCACCTGCTCCCATGCAACTTGAGCTGATGGAGTCCCGCCATTGTCCACCCCACTGCCGCCGTCGTTTGAGTCCCCACTGCTTGAAGCCCCCTCACGTTCGCTATTGCTCGTGACGGCCATGAACCATCCAACAAGTCAGATGTGTCGCTGCAGTGGCGGCTGCACCCACGAGTCCCATCACTCGTGCTTACGCTTAGAGACTATGACATTCCACGTTGCTGTGTTTCCCGCACTCTCGCCGCCGTTTTGTTACCACTCCCCCGGATCACAAAAAACGCAGATTTCCAATATTACCTGATATATCCAACGGCCTCTTGCAACACGTGACAGAAGTTGGTCACGACACGTTGATGATGTCAGACGCGTCCTCCAGTGCAAAGTGCGCAGACATGCGTTCATCGAAACGAAGAGGGGTAGATGTTTGAATATCATAACGAGGGTTTGTTATTGCTTTTCTGACAATCACTGATAACACCATGTACTAAGAGGTGTGACTCGGAAGTACGAATGTCGACGACAATTTACAATGCGTCATAGCCTTCCGCATCCCATATCACCTCATCCAGCTCCTCTCCATCGTCTGCAACCACAACATCAACACCGTCGTCAATTCTTCCAGTACCACCTTGAGCCTCAGCCTCCTCAGCCTCGTCCTCTCCAAGTTCCTCGTTCCCTTCCATGTCATCCTCGGAATCTGATGAGCTTCCTTCATCGGATGAATCCTCTGATGGCGGATTGTGTCGTCCCTCTCGTTGCAGCAACTTGTCCCAGTCGCGAGTGATCTTGTGACCAACTCCACCACCACGAAATCGCATAAATATGTCCCGGTCCACGAAGCTATGAGGATTCATCAGTAGCCTAGTCGTTCTCGTACCCCAAAACTTACATGTTTACATAGAAAAACCTCCAATCCAACTGTGATTCCCATCCCTCCGCTAACAGGTCCTGCCGCACGAATGAATCATAGCTGAGGAGTTCATGTGTTGGACCAGCTGTGAATGTCGGGATCAAGTGGATACCGCGGATAACTGAATCTGGGTGAACAAAGCCAAAAGCCTCTGCAGGATGCTCTGCGTCAAAGAATTGGATGCGAGGGAGTCGCTTCGCATCCCACCCAGAGTCAAAATTGATATCTCGACGGAACCAGCGGACGAACAAAACATCCATCCATTCCGGCTTTGAGAACGCAGACTGAACATCGGGGCGGTATTCCACCAGCATGTGGAATATCGCACACACCCTTGCATACCAGTATGGATGAGAGTGCTCATCCTCTTGCGAGAGGAGCATGACATCGGGGCGTGTTCGAGGATTAATTGAGTCTTGTTCCCGGCGAAGATCGTAAGTTGTGTAATTCATCAGCAAATTGCATTGAGCTGTGGAGCACTATATAGCACTGTCTAGCTTCCATAGTAGTAAAGCTAGGTCCAGGTTTGGGAGCTTAAGCCAGTTGTCATATTGCTATGGATATCTAGTGCTTGCTACTATACTTAGACAGGGATTGATGCACACAACTACACAGTGCTGTCGAGTTGACACAATGTGTTGTATATCCTTTTGCTGTGCAGTTGTAGCTACTAGTCACATGTGACGGCACTGGCACCACACATCGGTTGGCTCGGCGCTGGCAGGCACGCCAGGTACTAAATGGGCAAACAAATACTATTGGGGAGGGGGGAGGGAACACGAGCACTATGAAAATGATATTCAGAAGGGAGGGGGGACATGAGTAACAGTATTGAGCATGGTCTGTTGCGAGCTGGAATATGTAGGTTCTAATCGAGGACGAGATGAAGGTGGTTATCCCGCTCGACATCCATGTCAACCTGGTAAAGTACAGCCCTGCGAATGCGGGGATGCTTCAGCGCGGCGTCCGTGTTAGGAATACTACGTACCATCCTTCTTCTCCCCATTTCCCGACTTGCTTGCGTAGCTTGCGGCCATGGTAGGGGTGACGAAGGATCTCGTTGAGCATCTTGCTCATTGTCAGAAAAGTAGACCGGTATTCCTTGCCCGAGAATTGAGGGATCGTCTTCAGTGTCACAGCACCATTCTTCGCAAATCCGTCGAGCACACAGTTAATCTGTGGTGTGAAGTCAGTCATAGGTGATCTGTTTGTGAGAAAACGATAAACGCGTACTGCGGCGCCAGCGAGCGCAATGCAGGCAAGAGGAATTGCCTTGCGGAATTGATCGGGGCACTTGTCTGCGATCCGATAACTGCCCGTGTAGAAAAACCTGATGGCGACTTCCATCAGGGCGGGATGTGCGAAATTATTTGTTTTTCCCTCGAAAAGATTGTAAGTAATGTCAACGGAGGAAAGATCGTACTCGGATGCAGTACCTGCTGATCGAAACCGCCTCGAAGGAAAAATGAATCCGCGAGTAGTTGGGCAGCCGAGTTCTGCACCCATTGCACCTTCTCTCGAGGCGGAATTTCCTGGGGGGGGATTAGGTTGTATGCGACAGGACAAACCGCGAAAGCAACAGTCTT
>MU131325.1:1467-11663 GCA_015039435.1 Imleria badia
GGGTTAGTTATTGCAACGGTTTTTGGAGTCACTGTATCTTTATGAAAAATCTGACCTGGCAACTCTTTGAGGAGAACAGGAAAGCTTTATCACTCTCATGATTTCCATCATGAATAGCAAGGTGGAGTGTTGAGAATTGACATTTCTATATATCAAGTCGCTCTTCATGATAGTCCTTCCTTTATGTCTTTTAACTGACATCATGACTTACTATGCTATTAAGCATGACTGACACTTGTTCTACCTAGGACAAATAACATGTGTGTCAGTTCTATTATTCATCTTACATACATAACTGTTCTAGACCATGATCACGTCATCAGTTCTTATCTATGATGTCATGTTATTATTCTTAGGGAGCTAATGGTGTTACTCTGTCTTATCTCTTATTATTGGCAATACCTGTTGAGGATTGTGCAATATGTTCCCACACTCATATCTAAGTTGGAACTACTTATAACTACCAATAGTGTTAAATGCTCTTATCTTCCTCCTATGGTGTTTATCGCTCTTATCTGGGCTATGCACCCAGTTCTGATATTTACCACAATACATACAATCACTGTTCTACATATATATGTATACTGGGCCCTTATGGCCCCTCAATACTAAGACTCTAAGTTTGTTCTCTTCGACTAGAAGTCCTATAGCTCTCTTGCAAGTGCTCACCCACAAGTGAGTTCTCTACCTCACTTTCATCCCTTCGCTGTTGTCTCTGCACCAATCAGAACTAGCAATTCTGATATGTACCACAGATTAATAATAAAGCTGCAACAATTCTTACAGGATTTGTACATTATGGGACAATGGTTAGGTCTCCCTAACTTCAACAACTACGAGGAATATACCAAGATATGCTGGTGCATCAATTGCCAAGGCCAACTTCATTTGAGGCGTGTTCACTGGATCGCACAACAAGTCGGTGCAAGATTTAGCATTGCCTTTGATTCAGGAGATCATGGTGACCATGCACAAACAAGTTGCAACCCATGTTATCCATCATACAATTGACTCAGTAGACTACCAAGACAAGAAACTGTTCGGAATGCAACCTTATATGGAACACATAATGAAGCTATGCATGTACAATTGGGAGATGGCCCAGCTTTGGGATTACACCAAAGATCCTGTCAAGGAAAATCCAATTGCAAGTTCCGACACATGGAAGATGAGTTTGCCATCATCATGTGTCACACTTGCACATGGCTGTCCAAGACGGCCTCCCTATGTGAGGCACTATGAGCAGCCAGCATAGCCACTGTTGCACTGTGCACTAAGAGTGGCTGTCCTGGATGGCCATCTGCACATCAAGGTTGCTTTTCACTGCATGTACTAATATCATTGCTGGCACTTCTACATTGGATTCTGTCGGTCTATGCTGCACCCTCATCTCAATCCCAAGAGCACTGAATACTGGCATAAACCAGCATCATAAGAGGCCTGGGATAAAAGCACTGAGAAAACGATCAAGTTAGATGTCCTCACGAAAACTGTCAAGTATCACCTCAAACAACACAGCCATCAACCATTGATCATAGACAAAGACGGTCAGACACTTATCACGAACCCTGAGTATACATTGGATGATGAGAGCTATACAGAATGCAATCACATTGTAATTTTCTCGGCTTTTCCCTTGTCCAATCCAGCCATGATTGATGTAAGATTTAAGCCATTCCTGTGTGCTATACTATACTCATGATTTGTTCAGATTCTTAATATACATGGAATCAAGATCACTGAGGTAAATGGATTGATGTTGGTGAAGCATCAACAGCTCTCCTTAGAAGCCTTCCACAAGTTAATATGTAACAAAGACCCTTATGTCCTCATTTTGTCCAACATAGTGCTGGTCGGTTTGAATTTGGCCTGTGCTAATATCATGGTCATCATTGTATGTGATCCACTGAGGGTGTGAATCTTTTGTTATCCTCAGCAAAAGCAAGTCCATTTCTACCACTTGATTATGCTCCAGACATCTGACATCTTCCTTAACAATATCTTAGACACTGCCATGCGTAAGTCATTGGTGATTGATCGCTCATTGTCATGCTGATCCCACACATCTTAGAAAACATATGAACTGGTGAACTGGTGGATGATGATAATGAATCACTCATCTATGTGCCCATTTCGTCTGCTGGTGATTATCATGTCACACAAACTGCAACTGTTGACGAACCTGTGCTGAAATGAAAAGGGCGAGGTAAAGGTCAGGAAGGTAAATCAGCGGGCAAGGGCAAAGCGCGCACAGAGCCAAAAAGTCAAGCAATAGTCATATCTAGAGAGGAGTTCAATCTCACCACCATCAAAGATTCCAGTGAATCTGATGAAGACCAGGCTGCATCCACCAGTAAGGGCAAAACAAAGAAGGCCAAGTCCTCAAAGTGTCATCAATCACCTGTCTCTTCAAAGTCCCCCAAGAACAGGAAATGCACTCATACCAAGTCTATGACTCAAGAGAGCACAGTTGAATCATTGCTCGCACAGCCCACCGCTATGATGCAAGTGGATGAGATCCCAACTGAATTCAAGGGCAAGGAAATGGTGGATGATCAGGCAACACCCAAGAATGCTCCAATCTTCAGAAGGGCTAGTGATGTCGATATGCCACTTGCTGATCTGGTTGATCCTGTCTTGGCAGTAATTCAAGATGAAGTTGGGCAAGAAAGCCCAAAAGCTGATGAGTGACATGCAGCAGCAGCTCTGGCTTCTTCTGGCCCCATGATTGTTGATCAACTCCCAGTTGGTGACTTTGATGGCCACTCATCACCACTGTCCAGTCTGCCTGCAGCACCCCACTTGTGTGATTTGAGTCCAACACCCAGGCACTGCCAAGGAGTTGAATCAGTCCAAGTGCCTCCTACTACTGATTATAGAGAAGGTTCCAGCTGTGGTGACCTAGGTTTGCTTGCAGGAGTGCACATTGATATATTGGGCTCAGGCAAGAATGGAAGTGGTTGCCAAAGTGGAGTCTTGAAAACTTACAAGACCATTCATAAGACCCATTAGTCAGTCATACCATTGGACATTATTTGCTTGTCACTCTACATTTGTTGTTGCACGATTGTATCTCCCCTCTTACTCCTAGAAAATCATGTATATTGTATTGAACCCTCGCTGTATTTACCACTGTGATTTTATGTGGTTTTGGTGACCATGCCATGAGTGGATGATGCATGGCCATCCTAGACAGCCAACATGTATGGGATGTGATTTTCTGTGTCTTGCTCATGGTGGCCATTCTGGACGGCCACTCTGTCACTCAACATCCTCTTGTGAGCATTTACTTTGGCCAGGTATGCGATATTGGAGTGTCTGTCCTGGCAAACACGATTTCCTCATTCTCACTCAGTGAAGAGTTCCTGTCTCCCAACTTGCAATCATGTATCATCCTATTACCTTACATTGTATCACTCTGTAATATGTCCCACTTGGTACCCAACATTGTTAACTTTTATATAGAATGCAGATGCACAGATTATCTGCTATGATCTCTGTTACATATATTGATCCCTGCATCAATATCGGCAATCATATCCACCCTACATGGAGACCCTGATGTAGGCGAAATAAACACTGACCCATGTCAATTGTGCAGGGTACATACTTCATATATTGAATGTTGCTACACAATGCAATCAATCATATGTCACCTCACTTTCCAGTCTGTTAGGGTTGTGATGTGTCCTACCACTCAAATACTAGACCTGTTTGTATCTTGAAAGCTTTTCCACCTCTGTTTCTTCTCTGCCTCTCAATCAACTTACTCACCCAACTCACATGCCTGCCCACTATGATGATCCAATGGTTGAAGATGAGGAAGATATCATCAGGAAAAACCTCACATTGATAATTAGGTAAAATCCTAGATATTTTCTGCAAATATACATATTTCTAGCAATTATCTTAGATTATTTATATTACAAAGATTTATGAAGGTCAGTGACCTCAAAAAATCACTTTGAAACTTTGTAAGTATATAGAATTGTTATATATTTTTTGATATTTTTGATAATTTGTTATAATCAGGACAAATTCTGATGACAATATAGTAAAGGATGAACCAGAAAGTATAGCAAGTAGTCTACAAAAGCTGCTCTAAAAAGTGTAGCACAAAGTGTACAAAAAAGCATTCAAAAAGTATAGCAAAAGTGTACAAGAGAGTATAACAAAAAGTGTACAAAAAAGCGCACAAAAAGTGTAGTCAAAGTGTATCCATTAGTATAGCAGCACAGTGTAGCAAAGAGTGTACAAAAAACATACTAATTAAATGTAGTCAAGGTGTATCTAGTGTATCTAGTGTACTAAAGAGTGTAGCAAAAAGTGTACAAAAAGTGTAGCAAAAGTGTACAAAAGAGTGTACAAAAAAGAAGCATATTAAATGTAGTTTGGGAACTTGACAAGAATTTCATGTGCGATCACATGATTCTCAAACAGACATGTCACATGTTTCATTTTTCACCACTTCCACTTCCACCCACCACTTCTTGTGCGCACCATGATCCCCAACACTTGTGTGCCGTTCCTGTTCCTTGTAAGTAACATAGTACCTGCCCATTTCCAAGCTCACTGATATCCCTCGTCTAATGCCATGCGCTGTGCATGCATGCATAGCCCACTCGTCCCCTCCCACCACTCTCTTGCGCACTCCCACCCCTCTTATCATCCTCTCGTCCCTTGTCACAACGATGACAATGTGATGACGCCATCCCCCCTCCCTCTCCTTTGTTGTGATGACAATGTGACAACACCATCTCTCTCTCCATGTCTGAGTCCTCACCCCCATCCTTGTCCTTACCCTCATCCTTGTCCTCACCCACCACGACGATGCAACACCGCCGTCTCCCTCCCTTCACCCTCACCCTCATCCTCATCCATCACGGCAATGACACAATGCAACAACAATGACAACACAACAACAATGACAACACAACGTGACGCCGCTCCCTCACCCTCGTCCTCACCCATCACAATGATAACATGATGCAATGCTGCCATCTCCCTCCCCTCACCCTTGTCCTCACTCACTGCGACAATGACTTCACACCCTGATCCATAGTTGTATGTATATATAATATATAGCTCATTTTTGTAGATACTAGTCATGAATATATTGATTTCCATTGTAACGTTTGTGTGCAAATGAATGAGGAAGTAGGATAATTAGCAAGCAAAGACCAGTATATTATCAGAAATATGTTAGATTACTCATTAATTTCTAAACATTATTGGGATGATTACAGGGGCTACATTTTGGGATATAATTTCTGAAATTGTTGGAAACATAGATAATATGAATATTAGCTAGAATTACTTGATATTATTGAGTATTTTCTGAGTATTTTCTGCAATTACCCATATGAGGTTTTTCCTGATGATTGCTGTCAAGGTTAATGATGTTCCTGGTCGCAGATCCCCTGACAAACATGACTTCAATGCTTGGAAATTCTGTTTCATCAAATTTTGTACTGAGGTAAAGAATTTGAATGTCACTGTGCAAAACAGTACAATGGAGCAGGAAGAGTTCAACACAGTCTAGCTATTCTACTGTTTTGTATTGGCAGGAGGTGCATGCAGTCAGCACAACATCCCATAGCACATCACTCTGAATGCCTTGGAGAATCTCCCTGACATTGCCAACTTCGAACTCATGAGAGATTATGATTCTTTAATAGTGATCAGTGTGTCTGATGACCTTCCGTACACATCTCATCTGGAGCTCACTCCTGTACCCCCATTCAGAACCACTCTCACCAATCAGAATCATATGAAATTAAAGGCTTTTGTTGATGTACGTATTCACCAATATGTATAGTAATGTTGTTTCTAACTTCCATTTGCCTATAGGGGTGCTGGACACAATTTCCCATGCATCAAATCCTGAATTTTCATTTTGAAAAAGTTGCTAGTTGCTGTTACAAATGCTACAGGACCCTACTATTTTTTCCCTATTTTTTCCCTATTTTTCCTGAGGCTCTACACTTGGTTTTGTATCTAGCCCCTATCTCTAACCCCTATCACCCGAAACCCTTCTCATAACCCCTGGGTCTAGACTGCTCAACCTCATGGGTGCCTCATGCACTTCATCTCAACTCAGTGCACAGCCTGGACAATCATACCTAGTCACCTTCCCCTGATCCATGCTACTGCACCTCATGTCCACCTCATGGCAGCCAGTGTGACTCATATCGACTCCTACTGACTCCTCACCTCATGGGATGTACCCCTCACACTGCCCCACCTCATGTACTTCATTCTGAAGTACTATCTGACTTGCTCTGACTAGCATCAACTCATAGTGACTCACCTTGCATAGGATCTCAGTAGATCTAGTGTAGTTTGTATTACCAATACTCCTTTGTTATTATCTTCCATTCCTTCAGCATGATCTTCCCTCCTAGATAGGGCATCTGCTTTTTCCATTTGTGTGCCAACTTTATGGACCCATTTGTAGTGGAAGTGGAATAGATATTGAGCCCATCAAGCTTGACAGCAATTTAGATCTTGTTGTTTTATAAACCATTGAAGGTTTGCATGGTCATTCCATATCTCAAACTCAAACTGAGCTCCTTCTAGGTAATGTCTCCATTGTTCAAGGCTTCTTAGGACACTAGGCATTTTCTTGTCGGCGATTGGGTAATTGCGCTCTTCTGGTGATATGGAGTGCAAGGAGAAGGCAACAGGGTGCCATTTACCATCAAGTTCTATGGAGAGAACTGCTCCTGTAGCAAAGTCTGAGGCATTAGATTCCAATCGGAAATGTTTATCGGTGTCAGGGTAAGCGAGAATAGGGGTGGTAGTGAATTTGTTTTTGAGATCGTCAAAGGCTTTCTGTTGCCTTTCTGCCCAGTTGAAAGGTGTATCTTTCTTTGTGAGATCATTCAAGGGACAAGCAGTTTGCACATAGTCCTTGATAAACCTCCTATAGAAGTTGGCTAGACCCAAGAAACTTCTTACATATTTTACGTTCTTTGGAACTGGCCATTCCTTAATAGCCTGGACTTTGCTGTTATCCATCTGTATTCCATTTCTAGATACTATCATGCCAAGTGAAACAACCAAACAAAAGCTATCCACTTAAGGACCGCCTTTGTCGAGCGTAGAGTAAGGTAGTGAGAATGAAGGGGGTTGAGCCTATCTTGCTGTGATCAACCTTTGGTGCGGAAGACCAAGAGAACTTGACTAGAGTTCTCTGGCCAGCTCTTTGGCCTTTATATACTATTGACTATGTGTACATGTTTGTACCGGATCTACCGATGGTGCCAGCCCTAAGTAATACATGTGTTGAACATGAGGTGTGGCAGAACAGCCATGGAATGGAAGAGAAGCGTGACATGCGGTCAACGCATGTATGTGGAAATGAAAAGGGGAATGTAGCCTTGCACAGCGCAGAGATGAAGAGAAGCTGTGCGAGGGGAAGATCCAGGGAAGATACCAGATCTGGATCGGGGAATGAAAAGATAAGAAGAAGGAGATAGTGTCCTGATCACATTGATCATGCGTGATAAGATAAGATAAGATCTGAAAAGAGAAAAGATAAGTCCAAAAGATAATGATCATAACACCAAGGAATTCTACTGCTTGGACATGGAAAGTGCATTTTTCTGGTTTGGCGAAGAGGTCATTCTCTTCTAATCATCAGAGCACTTCCAAAACAAGCTTATTGTGCTCCTCAAGGTTGTTGGTTTTGGTATAGATCATTAGATCATCTACATAAATCACCATGACATCATCTATATCGGCGAAGATGTCATTCATCATAGTTTGGAATGTGGCGGAGAAAGTACATTACAGTAGGTTCAAAAGATCCTTTGTGGCAGATGAAGGCAGCTTTCCATTCGTCTCCTTCCTTGATACGAACATTATTATATCCCCATCCTAGATTGATCTTGGTGAACCATTTTGCTCCTTTGAGCTTATTCACAAGTTAAGAGATCAGTGGTAGAGGATAGTTGTTCTTTACTGTATGTTCGTTCAGGTATCGGTAATCCTGAACCATTTGCTTTTGTCTATCTTTGTTTGGGACAAAGAACACAGGGAAGTCTGTGGTGATTTAGAAGGTCAGATATATCCCTTCTTTAGTTGATCCTCCACGAACTCAGAGACTTCCTCTTGTTCTTGAGGGGAAAGAGGGATCAGGTGTTCTTTCTTTGGTTTGAAGGTATCCTCCTTTAAGTTGATAGCATGATCCCAAGGTTTTCACACGGGTATACGCTCAGACTCTTTCTTTGAAAAGGTCTTGAGGTACTTATGATACTCTTTTAGGACTAGATCTTCTGGCTTAGGGTCCGGCTTTGGAGGTGATGGTTCCTGATCTTTCTGTTTTATTGCATAGATGTGTGCCATTGAGTTACTTTCTTCAGACTCTATTTGTTGGGCAAAGGGGGTTGTTCCTTTTAGGGAGCGACAGCTTGGAGGGAATCACCTCATTCTAATGTTACCGGTTATTCAATCTATTTTAGGGTTATGGTGTTTAAGCCACGTGTAATCTAAGATCATTTGGTTCTTTCCCAAATCTGTGATCTTGGCTGTGATCTTCTCATGGTCTCCCTGATGTTTGATTACTATTTCTACATAGTGCGAGATATCACCTGCAGAGTTCCTGGTTCCATCAACGTTGTACACCAGTATAGGTGTTGCCATGGGGAGTAGTGGTAACTTAATTCTCAAGGTGAAAGCTTGATCAATATAAATAGTGCTTTTACTCTGGCAAAGTGGGTTCATTGTTGTATAGGGGCTATGTTGATCTGTAAGGTGATTTCTTGGGGGTTTATCCAATGGATTTGAACAAGGTCTGGGGTAGAAGATGGGGTAGAAGATAAAATGGAATTAAGCACCAGTTTGGAGCCCCGGCCAAGCTACAATTCAATTGGAGACCCCATCTAACTATAATTTACGGTTGGACTAGTAGTACATGAACAAACAACATGAGAACCCAGATATCTCGAGTTGCTTTGGCTTTTTCCTTATCGTCAGAGTCAGCTGATCTGACCTGATGATACCTTGAGCAGATCTTCTTATGATCTCCTCTAGACCAATTGCATTCTTTGCATCATGTAGAGGATTTAGGACATTCTTTTCCAAAGTGTCCAGTTCCTCCACAATTGAAGCATTCATTGAATTGCTTCCTAAGGGGTCTCTTGTGAATGGCATCGATCTCTTTGCATTCCTCATCGGGTTCATGGTTAGTGTTTTAAAGTCCGGTTCAGTCCGGTTTTTTGGCCCCTAAACAGCACAACTGGACCAAGACCAGTCCTAATGATGTCAAAATCATGGCAACCGGCAACCGGACCGCTTAGGACCGGTCTAAAGCAGTCCGATTGCCGGTTGCAACCAGTCTGTTGAAAGACCGGTCCGCACGCAGGAATCGCGTGGCAATCACACTTGGTGGTGGTGTGGCCGACTAAAATCAACACTCTCGGCTATCGATGACATGTTAGATCGCGTAAATCGGTTCACACGATGCCCAGATATCGCCATTTTCGGGTTATATGTTATTAAAACATAGATATACATGTAACTAACCCGGATAAAATTGTAAAATTATGCATGAATTATGGGAAGTGGGCCTAAATGGTAGCTAAATGTGTATATATTTTTCGAAGTAACCGGTTGCAGTCCGGACCGGTTGCAACTGGTTTTAGACCAGTCTTTTGAATTTCATCACTTTGAAAAGACCAGACCGGTCACTTGGCAAATCCAAGGCAACTGGACCGATTGGGTCCGGTTGTGACCAGTCCAGTCCGGTCCAGTTGCCAGTCTTTTGACCAGTTGGCAACTGGACTTTAAAACACTATTCGTGGTCATGGTGAAGAGTGTTGATGTCCATTCCGTTGGGATCACTGTCAGGTTTACTAGTTGGTTGATCGTGGTAGAAGCTGGAGAATGTGGAAGGTCCACTGTGTCCAGACCTTTACTTTCTTAAGAATCTCATACATAAGTTCACAATCTTTTCCGACATTGGTTGCATGTTCTAGGTATGCCTCAATATCTGTCAATTCTCGGTCTCCATTCTGGATGATTTAATCTCTGATCTCCGGAAGAATGTTCTGTTTTAAGATGTTTATGGCATGAAAACCACTTATTCCGGATTCTTGGTAGTACAGAGACTCCAAAAACCCTTTCCATACTAACCTCAACAGCGGTGCGCTTCACGCACCGCCAAACACTGTGGGAATTTCGCTTAGGTGTAG
>MU131326.1:0-11598 GCA_015039435.1 Imleria badia
AAGAACGCGGAAGCGGATCGCCCGCAAGTGGAAATTCGTCCGACTCATGCTCTAATACACGACATGCAACTCATATCGGCAACAATCGGGTGTTTCATCTCAGGGCGCACATACATCGTAATGACAACAAAAAAGAAAAAAAAAAGATGTGATCAATCGTGGCCATGTTGCTTGGGTTGTTCCCCTCAAATTTCTACTATCCCACGTGTGTAGTGCATAAAGTCAGCGCTAAGTATGGTTATCCGATGCGGAACAGACACTGACCGTAAAACTTCAGCGACGCGGTATGTGTTGCCAACCCTTCGGGTCGTGTGTATGGTTTGTCGCAATTGGGACACCTATATCGGACACCCAGGTGTATAGACTGGATGTGCCTCGGAATATTCATCCACTTCAAGGTCTGCGAACACCCCTCCCACGGGCATTGGACAGCCTGTTGTTGTGGGTGTCTATAACCATGCCTGCGGAGGTGCATTCTGATGGACTTGACTGAACCATCCAGCGGTAAGACGCACGGAGCGCCACCAGCGAGTCCACAGGTGGGTGCTATAGCAGGAAAGACTGGCATAGCAGCTTGAGGTGCTGGAACGTGCTGCGAGGTATTGTATTCATAAGAGGATTCATGTACGTTGCCTGACGGCGGAGTCAACAGGACACCGTTGGTGAATTTTATTCCTTACCAGCTACGACTGGCCCTCCTGCTTGTGGGGGACTGGACCAGTCGACACCGTGCCCTTCTGTAGGGATGAGCGGAAAGGCAGGGATATCAATATCTGCCTCGGGAATGAAATCTACATAGAGAGTAGGAGGTTTGTACATGTCGGCCGAGTGTTGAGTTTGCACTCGGTGTTCTCTTACTTATATACTTGCAACCACTTGCGCCAGCGGATTCACGACCGTGTGGCGGACGCGGAAGGGAACTTGGCGGTGGTGCCGCGATATGCATCAAATTCCTCATATCTCTCCAGAGACTATCTCCTCCTTGGGTGGCGGGTGACCTGATTAGTTTCAAATAGTAGTTACTGGGTCACCGTGTTTCAATCTGGATCCCAAACCAATCTTGGCTGCAGAAGCATTGTAACCAATCAACGTGAACTCATGGTTGAAGCATTTTTACCTCATGTTCAGTTCGGGCAACTCTCTCGGTAGAATATTGCTCATCGAAGTAGTGGGGAGTTTTCTCACTTTTGATCTCAATTGATTCCCTCTTGCAGACGCCTCTCCAGACAATCGCGACATTCATCAAACATCCTTATTCTCCACGCAATATATGGATGCACTTATTTGTACGGCTCAATTGGATGGCATACCCTTCTCACCCCACGCATTAGCGATTCAGGGGCCGACTGGTGGCGTCGGCTAACCGAGATCTGAGTCATCGTCACGGTATGTCGAGAGGCCTTATCCTGCCAAGGTATGAAACCATGCTCTTCACCATTATGTGCCATTACGCCATGGCCTTCGTGGCAAGGGCACAGAGTGACATGGTGAACATATTTGTTGTCGTCTGCCCGTGCATCTGACCCAGCAGCATCATCGCCTTAGCCTCATCGAAGCGGTGACATTGCATCCGTAGATACACCTTATCCATCAAGTCACCACGCACGGCTATACTCATTCTCGTGTTCAAGTTCCATTTTTGAGTGCCATTGATTGAAATTTATATTCCCCGCTGCGGTCACACCCGAGTTTGAGTGCACATGCGATACGGTATGTGGTAGCATTTCCATTGTTCACTCCCGACGCTTCCATTACAAACCCACTCAAGTCTTGAGCGTTTCCACTGAGTGGCAGGCTATGCCGTACTGCAGTGGCCACCTTCTTTCCTTATCATTCACGCCATCTTTTTCCGTTCACTCTGAGCCTGAAACATTTCGCTGCACCGTTTGCGGTGCTCTTCCTCGATCTCATGCGTCACATGGATGCGCAATGACCAATGCTCGTAGTTGACATCAGGGACGACACGGTACCAATCTGCAAGGCATCGTCCGCGCATGCTTGCAGGCAAGTCCGCAGCGTGATAATCGATTATGAATGGTGACGCTCAACAATGTTTTTTTTTGCCGAACCCGCGCGCAGCGGAGTTGCATGATATCGGTCCACCGACTTCCAACAAGGGTTGATTCACCTGTTTGTGGCCAAGCCCATTTGCGGCCGTGCTTCCAAAGAGGTGCGTGTGTCTTCGCGTCATGGTCTGCGTCTTCATTACCGTGATCGACGCGTCGCGTCCAGGTTCGGTCCATTGTGGGGCCCAAGGTCGCGGTCCGCAATTCCGGATACTGCGCATCGGAGGCTACGGTCGGTCATACACACGATCCCACCAAACTGGACAAATTCGTGCTCAAGACGGACGAGGTCGTCAAGTTTGTCGACGTCTCTCTGGACGACACCCACCACCAGCTCTCTCAAGCAGTCCGTACTCGTCCAAGCTCGAGGCAGTCGACCATACCTCTGACACCGGTCCCGCTAAGACGGAGCACGCAACAGGCAGCGGTGGGTGCGAGGGTAAAGCTCAGGGGTACTAGTTTGACGGACGATGCAGTGGATAGGGTTCGCATGAAGTTGAGGTCGAGGAGCAGGGCCAATCCGGAGACTAAGCCGACCACCCAGGCCAGGCAGCTGCCGCCTATATCCAAGGCGTCGACAAAGACCACGCCGGCGCGGGGTAGGCCCAAGGGCAAGTCAAGTGCATAGGCAATGGAAAGGCACGTCCGTTGGAGAGCATCTTAGCCCTGTCGATGATACGCAGGAGGTACATCTGACCAACGATGTGGCGAGCAAGATGCTGATCGTGTCCTTTTTTTCGGAATCATCGGAAGATTCCGACGCCATCAGGGGCGTAGACCAAAACGGTTGGTGCCAAGACTACCCCCACCCTACCACTGGGAAGGAGCGTGGGTACTTAGACCTTTTAAGTGAAACGCACTATCTGACGTCAGTATTTCGTTAGTCATGGGTGGTGGCATGTGACACCGGATGGCAGTATGTACTTGTTGTGTGGTACGTATGTACCTACCGTCTTCTCATCAGACACAGCAAAGATCACGATATTTCATCTGATTTTGGCTCAAATTTCCGTCACATCTTCCTTCTAGAAAGTTCTGGTCGAAGGCCGGTAACATAGGCGGTTGATGGGCCTGGCCTTCACGTTTTTTTGAGACATCACTGGCATGTCGTCCGACCAACAACATGGCGAGCAAGATGCTGACCATGTCCTTTTCGCAGAGTTACGACCGATGGGAACGTTTGGAGTGTTTCAAACGCTTGGAGGTATACCACATGCAAAATAAGAACGCATGTATGTTGTGTGAGCCTCGGCGCAGGGACGATGCCATTCAATGTGTGCGTCGGAACAATATTAACATGGCTGTAATTCGGGTATGTAGAGTGTTGGTGTCGTTGGCGCCTCGCTCTAATGCCCATCGCCAGCTATACAGCACGTTGCTCGATTGCCGGACCCAAAATCGGTTACAAGTTCTGGCACCAGGCGCCCCACCGCGATCACCTGGATCATCTCAAGGTTGGTCACTGCTTCCTCTGAGCCATGTAAACCGATGTTTTGTCCAGAGCTGCTCTCCCAAGGCGGCAGCACTATTCGGATGCGTGAGAAAGATCCTCAAGCAGCATCGCTCGCTGGGTTTCGTGATGCCATCTCAGTAGTCTCGTTCCCGACGTTCTAGGGCACGCATGCTCCTTACTGGCACACTGCCACTTGTCAACCCGAAGTGGGAATTCCTTTTTTGGTTCGGTCGCATGGAGCTACAGCGGAGCTCGTCGCCTGGTTTTGAACCAGTCCCGTTTTAGCCCGTATTTCACACTCCGCTGTAGGATCTGGAACCGAGATTACTCTCAGGGCAGTCCGTCTATACGGTAATAAGTACTTATCGGAGTTTAAATGAACTTACCTTATTTGGAAGGTCTTTCCCATGACTCAAATCCTACACTTTTGCTTCTAAGCATTAGGAGTGACTGCGTGACTTTTTTTTTTCCCTCGCGCGAATTAATTTAATTAATTTTTAAGGGGACCCGTACAGTCTGAGTGCCCATCTCAGCGCACCGCGATACCCACGTTGACGCCACGTTGTTGGGAGATTTCCGACCCTACGTCCCACTCACGACGGATACTAGCCTTTGTGGATAAATTCGACGCAAGGCCGCGCAAAAAGGATGACGTCAAGGACCTGCTTTCCCCCGGACTGCCAGATTTCTTCGGTAGGTGATCGTGAGTCGCTCATGTCGTTGTCCCTATTGTGCACTTTCTGACGACCGAATGACGGACTCGACAACAGGTTCGCGATCTGCCTGACAGACGGGTAGATCACGGACACACAGCTCCTCGGAGCCATCCAAGCCCTCAACAACGTCGAGCTAGACGACTCTGATGCGCTTTGCGTGCAGGAAGTCACGACCGTGATCGACGATCGCGAGGTACCACCCACGGTTTTTAGTGGAGCTCGCGGGATCTCTTGGTGCGTCGTCGCGTTCGCTGGGCACCGGCACACGTACGATCGTCCGTTACCTAGGTTCCAGCGCACACTGAGCGCCACTGCGCCTGTTCGAAGCCCTCGTGGCCGCCAACGCGGAGAACGGACAGATGCGCATTCCGCGTCATCGAGGCAGGCATGTTTGCAAAGTATCGTCGGCGCAATGGCGACTTTGCCAACGTCTTTTCTGGGAAGATTATGGTGCCCTTGGTGTTGTTTCAACCAGAGGTGCCGGGGTGGTTCTTGGCGAGCGTGGTTCGGGAGCATTGAGAGGCATCTCCTGGCGCCGAACCCAGGGGAATCAACCGGGAATGGTTATACTTGTAGATGGTGCTGACACTGCTTACGAGTGGATGAGGAAAAGTACAAAGTGTTCTTTGTGATAGCATCGATTCGTTTCTTGCATACCATACTGGGGCATGTAGATTCTGCTCGAGAAGCCCGTAAGTAAGTCACCGTTGGCGTACCCCTGTGCCTAAACTTACCCGCACGCAGGCGAGAGCTGCAGCTAACCACTACCACGCAACCCGCGCGTCCGCGTCCGAGTTGGCGGCAGTCGACCGCACCCCCGACACCGGTTCCACTAAGACGGAGTACGCGACACTGGCATGCGCTGCGCATGCTTGCTATAGGGGTGCGGGTCAAGCTCAGGGGGACAAGTACGACAAGCGTTGCAGAGGATGGGCCAGGCAGCCGCCGTACAAATCCTTAAAGGCGTCCACAACGACCACAACACGACAGCGAAACCAGCCAAGGTCAAGTCGAGCGCTAAGGATAAAAAAGGAAACGGAAAGGCACATCCGTTGGAGAGAGTACTAGACTTGTCGGATGATACGCGGGAGGTACGTCTGACCGACGATGTGGTGAGCAAGATGCTGAGCAAGTCCTTGTGCAGAAGTGCGAATAGGAGCAACAGGAGAGCTATACCAGATGCAAGAGGAGGACGTGTGGTGTGTGAGGTGCGCGATGGGTAGGGACATGTCGTGTGTCTATCTTCATCGCGATTACAGTCATGGGTAGAGCATGTTGCTCCACGTCGCTGGTGGGCTGCGCCGTGATCAAACTGTGATCAAACCGCGATCACCCTAGTCAAAGTTAGCGCCAGCCTATATCCCCTTAATTACCATCCCCCATCAATCACGAACCTCGTTTGAACATCCAGTGGCAACATTCTCAACCTGGGCCGCCGTACGCTCGAAGTACCAAAAGGCAAAGCTTTCCTCCTCGAGGCATTCATAAACGGTGACCTTATGCCCAGGCACCGCAAATATTCTTTCTTTCGTCAGTAGCCGACGAAGACGCGGCTCATACCTGGTTCAATGAGCCTCAATCCTCCTCCGATCATCAACACTACTAACTGTAGGCATAGGGTCGATACCGTGTGTGTATCTTCGTCGGGAACAATATTTGTTATCATCATGTTACAGCATGCGTAGAGCGTTGATTTGACAATGATTAAATCGACGCCTCGCTACGCCACCCACAGTGTGCCCCGCCCAAACCAGCCGCCACATCCGCAAGGGCAGCCGAGGAGGGATGAGGGCATTCCAGTTTCTGTTTGGAGAAATCGTGTTGTAAGACACTTTTGGGGATCGCGTAGACTCATCACCCAACGAGAACGCTCGTTTCATTGCGACAGGGTTGTTGGTCCCACTAGGAATGCTGTTCATTTACTTAAGCCGTTGTGCAGATGCAGCATGTTGCTTGACGCCGGACCCCAAATCGGTTTCAAGGTCTGTCACTAGACGGCGCCGCACCACCTCAAGGTCCGTTACTGTTCCAGAAACTCGGAGCCATGTAAACTGATGTTGACCAGATAGTAGTCTCCCAACCTGAAGGCGTCAGTACCGCTAGGACGCCCGGGCACGAATCGAGCCTTGCTCGACATCGTTCGAGACGACTTCAACACCTAATACGAATCCCAAGCACCTTCGCTCGCTGGATTGTGACGCCGTCGAAGCACACGGTGGTACCCACGTCGACGCCACCTTATTGGCAGATTTCCGATCCCACGTCTCAGTGTCGACTTACGACGCGTACAAGCCGTTTGTGGACAAATTCAGCGCACGGCCATGCAAGGAGGAACACGTCATAGGCCTACTTTCCCCCGGCCTTCCAGATTTCATCGCCGTTTCGAGCGCGACTTCTGCATCGACCCCAAGGACCCTGCCAAAAATACAATCACAATGCGAGATTTAACCGCTCGCCTCTTCGCATCCTCGGTCACAAAGGATCCCCCTTCGCATCGTCACCGGGGGCATCTTGCGTCGTTCCCTTGAATGGTATCGATAATGAAAGACGACTATCCCCTGGTACGTCCCTCCTACGCTTCCATGATAAACCCACTCACGTATTGCCCGTTTCAGGTGCCAGGCCATGCAGTATCATGGGCAGCGACCACGATCAGACAGCTTCCCTCCTGCCTCATCATTCACGCCCTCTTCTTCCTTGCACACCGAGACCTGAACCATTTCGATGTACTGTTTGCGAATCTGTCCTCGATCTCATCCGTCACATGGACGCGCAATGGCCAATGCTCGTAACGTGTATCGGGGAGGGCAGGGTTCCAGGTCTGCAAGGCATGGATCATATTCGGGCGTTCTTGCAGGTACGTCCGCAGCGGTTGATCATCGATCATGGACGGCGACGCTGAACAACGATACAGAGATAGTTCTTTGCCGATCCCGCGCGCGCAGCGGAGCTGCTTGACATTGGCCCTCCGTCCTCACGCAAGGGATGGTTTGCCCGCGTGTGCCAAGCGCTTCCGAAAGTGTGTATGCGTTGTCACGTCACGTCATCCTCTTCACGATTTTGATCGACGCCTCTCATCCAGGTGAGGTCCATTCTGGGACCCAACGTCGCTCTCCGCAGTTCTAGATAGCGCGCATCAGAGGCCACGATCAGTTTTCAACACGATCCCACCAAATTCGTGCTCAAGACAGACTTAGTCGTCGAGTTTCTCGACGTCTCTCGCGACGAAACCCACCAGCAGCTCTCTCAACCAGTCCGTACTCGTCCTTTCCCTTGTTTCAACACGTTGGCTGGGGGTGCCTGTCGTGACGACGCGCGATGGCTTGTGGCAATATCGACTGGGCTACGTCTTCCCCATCTTCGGATTCGAGAACGGCGCACTGTTGTTCAAATACTCAGGGAGGCGATCGTCAGTCGCTCATGTTCTTATCCTCATTCCGCACGCCTGACGGGCATGACAACAGGTTCGCGATCCGCCTCGCAGGCGCGCAGCCCTCGACGATGCTGATCCACAGGAAGACTCGGGCGTGCTTTGCGTGCAGGAATTCACGACCGTGATCGACGAAGTATCCCTCACGGTGGGGCTTTTACTCGAGCTCGCGGGATCTCTTGGTGCGCCCTCGCGTTCACTGGGCACTATCACATTCTTAATAACATGATGGTGGACTGATCATCTGACCTTACTTAGGTCCCAACGCACAAATGAGCGCCACCTGTTCGAAGCCATTGTAGGCACCACCGCCGAGCACGCGCAGATGCGCCGCCTGACGATCCGCGTCGTCGAGGTAGGCACGTTTGCAGAGTATCGCCAGCGCAACTTGGGGCGAGTTTGCCAATGTCGTTGCTGGGCAGATCAAGGTGCCCTTGGTGCTGGTTCAGCCCTTGGTGCAGCCGTGGTTCTTGGAGAGGGTGGTTCGGGGACTTTGAGCGGCGTCCCTTGCGACCGAACCGACTAGGATCGACCGGGATCGGTTGTACTTAAATGGTGCTCTCCAATATTACTTATTAGTGGTCGAGAAAAGTTGAAAAGTGTCGTTATGATACTATCGATTACCACAAGCCATGACTTCCATGCTATACTGAAACACCTAAGGTAAAAGTCGGGAAAATTTACACCCGAAGCGTAGCCTGAGACTGCGCAGGCGCCCATATGCATGTCGTCGTCAGCGGCAGCTCGAACCCACCGTCCTCCATCTCAAAAGTGCCAGCTGGTACGCCCCTACAAGCGATCCTCAAGACATTGTCCGTCGCAACCTTGAGCCACGTCGATCCCTATGCCTTATTTAATATCAAGGAGGAAGCAGACGTACGTCCTCCCGACTTGAAGCTCCCCCCGAAGACTCCGTCGACTCGGTTTGTAGTTGAGTATACACGCATGCAGCTCGACGGCGTCCCGAATGTGCCGGAGCCGGCCCGACCCACAGACACGGTTATGTCGCAATACGCGTCAAGTGTCATCGCGGCGTCCGACCGTGCGCGGAGCGTGACCGTAAAAGACCTCTGTCCGCGTCTATCGCCCCGGACGCAAACACCATCGGAATCAATGGCACCGACATCAACCGCAACCCATGCGGCGTCAACGCAAATTCCGTCATGCCCACCTCCCCGCTCACCATCGCCGCGTCCCACCTCGGATAACACGCCGGCGAGCACGGCAATGCCGGATGCCTCTCAGACGCCCCGCTCCACGCAAAGACGTCCCAGGTGCGGTACATCTCCACAATCGCCTCTACCAGCCTCGGAAAGGCCTTTTCGCCCTCGCCGTACGCAATGGTGGGGTGAATGTCAAAGAGGCCGTAGAGGCAATACGCGGCGTCTTCGATCCGGGTGGTCTTGCGGGTTACGGCCTAGGACATGATTTCCCAGACACCACGCCCTTTGATGCCACGACTGTTGTCGGCGAAGATGAAGCCCCAGGGGATACCGGTGACGGTGGAGAGGGCGAAAATAAGGTCGAGGTCGTCCTTGTCGTTGGCGAATGTCGTGAACGCGCGCTATCCACTGTCGTAAAGCTTGATCCGCTTGGGTGCCAAGAGCTCTTGCAACGTCCAACCGCGGGTGAACCACGGTTCATGCTCGAAGTCGACCAGGGACGACGATGCGGCGAGGTGGACGATGCAGAGGTAGGCGTGGGCGTACCACTTGAACATGGCGTGAACGGCCTCGTTGAGTCCGGTGGGGTTGGTCTTGTCGATACAGCACGTGTCGGACCAGACGAGTTTGTATCCGAGCACGCGCGCGGTGTCACAGAGCTGCACGAGCTTGGCGTTGCGATGCTGCCCAGGCTGAGTGCCCTGGAAGATGAGGCAGAGACGTCTTGGTAGCTCGGCTCGTTGTTGGCCCAGCCATGCGAAAATATGGCGTATTGGACGACACCACGGATGGTCTCGAGGAGGGCGACCTTACGCAGGGGAACGTAAATGCTTGCTTCGGGGCCTGTGTCGACACCGACGGTGCGTATCCGTCGCTGAACGTCCTCTTCGGCAATCTCTGTAGAAAAGGCGTCATAGACGGCGTCGCGAACCACAAAGGTGAGCTTGGAGGTGTCGACGAGACGCGCGGGGATGTGGTTGCCAATGTAGTGACGGAACGCATTGGCGATGTGGGTGAGCGGCTGTGAGGTTGTCGGCGATAGGCTAGTAGGCGGGCATGATGGTACTCGCCTGGAGGGGTTCGATGGGTGGCGGGCTTGGTTTCCTGGGTGCAAACCAGCGCGCAAGCATGATTTCTTGGGCGATGAGTGTCCGAGGGGTCCGTTGTGATACTCTGCGTCTGATTGCTGTTGAGACATAGCCTACGGCCAGGCCTCTCCAACGTGCCCGACGAGCTCTGCTGCAGTGGGGTATGGATACGGGGCAAAGTGGGATGCGATGTCAGTATGTAAGTCGCGGTAATGATGCAGGGGCCCGGGGGCGGGCAAGGCGTGAATTGCGTGTCGCCATCGGTATCGGGGAGAGGAGTGACAGCGCCCGAAGTGGCCATATCAGGACATTTCACACGCCTGCGCGATCAACATGTCTTCGAATCAGCGTCGGCGGCGGCGTGCTGGATCTCTGTACCGAACAGGCAAATATTCTGAGATCAAAGAACGGCAGGACGTTGATGGTTATTATTTTCTGAGCGTGTGCACACGAGGCCATCTGGATCTTGCGAGGATGGAGAGAATGCAATTTCCGCATCGTCGTTTGGACCATCAAGCTTCGCAGCGCTCCGTGCCTTCCCAACGAAAAAGGGTCGAGCTGCGAAGATTGACTCCCTCGTTACATACTTGGTGCGCCCAAAAGGAACAGTAGGATCTCGTCTGCGTTCCTATTCTTGATAACATGCTCCGCTGACTCAGACTCCCCATCCATCACTCTGGTCGCGCTCGTGCCCTCTCCCCCGCCCTTACCCTGCTGTCCACCACACCTCGTGTCATACAGTTTCCCGGTCCTCGTGTTCTCCTGAAGATTGACTCCTTCGTTGGGCACGTGCTGGGCGCGCGATCGTCGTCTTCTTCGGCGCGCTCACTGCCGCGATGCGCGTCAGAGGAAGGCATTATATTCCCACACACAGTCCACAACCATGCCCGTCGTTGCCCGACACCGACGACCTCGACAGCGTCGTCAACGATGAGAACGCCTTCGACTACCCTATACACCCGTCTTCACACGCCGCACCCCCTCCGCGACATCACCGACCAGCTCTTTCACCCGCCCTCGCCGTCGCCCGTGCGCGTATCAAAACTCAAGAAACACGCCATCAAGCCACCCCGCCGCCCAAAGAAACCAAAATCGTTCGCATACCCGGCAGATCCACCCAACTGGCTCCACTCGCGCTCCTCCTCGTCTCTCCCCCCTAGCTCGCCCTTTGCCTTTCCGCCGTCAGACCACGCCACCGCCCGCTACGAGTACCACCTCGGCACGCCTTCTAAAGCATCCGACTCTGACCCGTTCGGGTTCGTCGCCGTCGAACGCACCCTCAAAGCAAAACGCGTGCCACCCGCCACCACCATCAAATCACCCCCTCGCAAGAGTGGCAGCACTATCTTCTCTCCCCCTCCCCACGCCCACGCCTGCCCACAAACAATGAGGATATGGAGGGGTTGTACGCAGACGAGCCCGTCGCAGGGCCCTCGCACGTTCCTGGCACCCTTGTTGCTGATGGACAGCAACCAACCATTGGCAGACATCGGTGCGCAGCCCACCTTTCCCGACCCCCCGCGCACCCCGCGCAAGCGTAAGTGTCGTGCGTCCCTAACCTTACTCCCAGACGAGGATGACACGGACGTCCCCTCGAGTCCATCCCCCATCAAGGTCTCGGTGCGTGCAGGCACCCACCGACGTCCATCCAATCATACCCCGGTGCCCAAACTCACCCGTGC
>MU131331.1:0-11464 GCA_015039435.1 Imleria badia
GTACCTTCATAGTGACCTCAGCGCGATCAAGAAGCTCCAGGAGGAGCTTGGCTAAAGCTTCACCAGTGTGCGATCCAGGGAAATAATGGAAGGCAATAAGGGACGCTTTCAGCTTGAGTAAACCACCCTCGTTCGCGATCCAATGTGCCATGAGAGCAAGGTAAGGGTGCATTTCGCTGTCCGACCAGATATCGGTAGTGAATGAGATTCTTCCTGCTGCGTTCTAGTGCATTTCATGAGGTTTAGCAGGGTCGAGTAACCAAGGGAACTTACCGCAAGATTCTGTTTTACAGCCACAAAGTACTCTTTCCATGCTTTGAGGACTAATTTGTGAAGTTTCGTGCGGTGGGGGATTTCATTATCGCGGAGGTCTTGACATAGGAGGAGAATGAGTTAATGGAACTTGGGACACTCAATAACATTGATGGACTATAACCCATTCATTAGAACATATTCAGTGACAAGGAGGTCAGGCAATATGTACTTGGTCGTCTGCAACAATAAATTTTACTAGATACTCTTGCAGTGCAGTAAGAGAGAATTCAGGGATGGCAGGCGTGTTGTCTGACGGTAGAAAGTTGCATGGTTGGGAATCACCAGAGTTGGAACAAAGAAGCTCAGGGAGCGCGGTGAGTTTGTGTCCTTGCCAGATTGCTTCCCGGATTGCTCTGAGTGAGTACCCTGTGCTTCGCACGATCCGGACCGCATCAATTTGCACAGGCCAGTCATTCATCTCCGCGAGTTCAAGATATTCTTTGAGGTGCCAACTGATGATGTGGCAGCGAAGGGAATGGTTGGACATATTGCAGCTGAATGAATAATTGTGGAGTTGACTGTTAGTATCCGCCCCGTCCCTACAATGAAGTTAGCCTGTGTAACAACTGCCAGCGGAGTGACTTACGCACACACTCTACAAACTGTGTCCTTTAGCTTCACCTTTGTGAAGAAATGGCAGATATCCACAGATGTTGGCGGTGCATTTCTGCCAGTTTCCAAAGGGTCGGCCATAGTATTCCTACCCAGGTTAGGGGTTGTCCTTGCAGCTGGGGCTGGGGTGACAACTGAAGTGGTACTGACGCCAGCATTTGGAGTTGTCCGCGCAGCTGGCAGAGTGCGAGTAGGAAAGAGGCCAGTGTGCTGGGCTTGGGTGCCATCATCAACTATGTCATTGTCGCCACTACTCTCCTTGATCACATCAATGTTGATAAATTCAGAATTGCCTGCACTGTCACAATACTGCACGGGGTGGCAGCGGTTTTGATTGGTTCTTGTTGCAGCAGGAGCTGGAGGAAGTCCAGCTAGGATGGGCTGGGAAGGGTCGTTGGTCATGGTTGTATCACTGGCAGGGGGGCTGGGGGAACCGCAGCAGAAACAGTAGTGCGGTGACGGCCTCGGCGAGCACCAGTAGCCATCGGATGCGAAGCTGGAAGGGTGGTGAGCAGTTTAAGTCAGTCTTATATACGAATGTGTAGCTTACCTGTTGGACCAGAGTGCGGCGGATAATCTAGGAGAATCCTGGCTAAAGTTGAGTGTATTGGAGTTTTTGATGATGGCGTGCAGTGTGCTTGATTGTGGGAGGGCCCGTTTGCAGCATGGCCCGAAGAGCGTCACATCTTCATCTGAGGGCAAAGGGTCTGTGCTTGTCAATGTCATCACCTCTGTCTACCGGCAGTGCAGTAGATGATCTAGGCAAGTCCAGGCCAAGGTTGAGTGAATTGGAGGTTGATGATGGTTTGCAGCATGCTTGATTGCCGTGGGCCCATTTGCAGCATGGCCAGAACAGCATTGCTGATCTTCTTCTCAGGACAAAGGGTCTACTTGTCAGTAATGATCTGGGAGAGTCCAGGCATCACAGTGGTTGACAATAGCGTGCGCACGCTTGATTGAGGGAAGGCCCGTTTGTACGGTACCCATCACCTGAGGGCAAAAGGTCTGTCATGGTGACGTGTGGGTTCGTCTCACGGTCACCACCGCCAGCGTGGAAACTCAACACATTCCTAGAATTCTAGTAGGCTATGCAAGCCACAAGAAACCTCCCACCATTGACAATGCCTTCAACAACCTCTGGAACAGATATTGAACATGTAGATGGAAGATATACCTTGAAAGAGATTCTCAGTACTGGCTCCCATGGTACATACTACATACTATGCACCAAGATACGGCTAGGTTAGTTGAGCCTTAACTGATTCCGCTCTTAGCAACTGTATATCGTGTGTGGGATCTCATCAAAGGGTAGGATGTCGCGGTCGAACTCAAGCATTGTACCCAGGACCCTTCCTCGCTGGAACACGAATTCCACGTTTTGAAGAAACTTCAAGGAGGCACTGGATTTCTTCAACCTGTATTTTTCGGTAGAGAATCATCGTACCATGCCCTCGTTCTGAATGATGTGGCGACACCCCTGTGCAATATTCTTACTTTGCGGGGTGGTCGTCTCGATCTGGACACTGTTCTTACTGTTGGGCATCAGTTAGTGAGTATCTGATGATCCAGCCATTGAGTGCAGCTGAATGCAGTAACCATTTATCGACAGGTACATAGACTCAAACATGTACATTCACATGACTACATTCACTGCGACATCAAGCTGCAAAATGTCTTGATTGGAACCAATACCTCAAATTACACCGTCTTTCTCATTGACTTTGGTATTGCATTCCAATATCGCCACTCCGCCACTTGAGCACATGTTCCATACCAACAGGGCTGCTGTTTTGTCGGCACTCCCTCATTCACTTCAATCAACCATCACCTGGGCATTCAATCAACTCACCGCGACGATCTAGAGTCGCTCGCATACACACTTATATATCTGCTGTGAGGATCACTTCCATGGTTCAGCAGTATTCACCCTGACCTCTCCAACAACTCGATACTGAATCTGAAACAAGATACCACAGTTGATGAACTGTGTGATGGTCTCCCGGAGCTTGCCACATTCCTCCATTATTCTCATTCTCTTGCCTACATGGCAAAACCCGACTATGACTACCTTTGTTTGCTGCTCCACCATCATGTGCTCGATGTATCAGCCACAAGCCATG
The DNA here is from genome assembly GCA_015039435.1 of Imleria badia. Taxonomy (NCBI): domain Eukaryota; kingdom Fungi; phylum Basidiomycota; class Agaricomycetes; order Boletales; family Boletaceae; genus Imleria; species Imleria badia. The sequence goes on from MU131331.1 coordinate 3,048, forward strand.
GCTTACCGGATTTCAGCGTCACCGACCATAAGCGACCAACTCCACCACCTCACAATAGATGTGAGGGTATCCGTAACTCTTCAGTATCCTTGGTGACCACGCCCAGCTCAGCAATCTCAACGGAACCAACTAACCATCAAAAAATGTACTCCGGCCACAGTGACATCAATGCCAAAGCACAAAGGCAAGTGATTCCCATTGTTTTTACTGGTTCCTTTGACTGATGCAATTGCACTTAGGAAGAAGAGGGTATGCCAATCTGCCCAGAAGCAAGATTTTTTCACTCCCCATTGCAGTAGCCGGCTGGCCCGGGCTTGCGCTTGCTGATGAGGTTGATGGATACATGTCATTCATGAAATATGGTGTATGTAACGAGTTTAGGGACATTACACTCATGTAGCGTATTTTTTTGGTATTTCTAGCTGCTTTCGACCTCTACTTAATGCTGGCTCTAGGCAATTAGAGATGACGCACTGCCTCCATCAGCTCCAAGCCGACTGGTCCACCTAGTCGAGCTGAGCCGAGTCGCATGACAGCGACTATTTCAATATAGCCAGCCATGTCAAGCTGTGGCTGTGGAAAGCCATAGCCGGCTAATGACTAGCCGAGCCATGGCAATACTAACCAGGCCTGTCTATCCTATCTTTCTACCTACTTCTTGCGCTCGCATTCTTTACGCTGCCATCCTCGTGAATCCCACCCTACTCCTCGCCGTTGAGGAACAACCACTCTTCAGAGAAGACGAGATCTCCCAGGAGCTAGTCCACCTCTTCCTCAATGCCACCCAAACCCAGCGACTTCACTTCCAATCTGCTCCCACTGATCTCCCCCCTGAATTTGGTGTCCCCCTTTGCACCTCCATAGCTTGCATTCCCCAATGTATTCTTGCCATTCTTCACCTTCATAGATTCACAACGTTCATAGAGGCCATTTCCCCTCCTCTCATCTACCCAACCTTCTGCCAAGTTCACCTCACATCAGCAAACCAGCCTGTTGGTTTACAGAGTCACAGATCTGTAAAGGCTCAGGCTTACTCACTTCCCTATAGTATTGCACAGGGATCTCAAAAATGTCCTAGATACTTCAACTTAAGCACAACAGACATTACAGGTAGGACAGTGTGTGTCGACAAACTTCGGCAAATTAGTAGTACTACTACAACCAGAACAAAAACCAATACGAGTATAATCAATGGGATCTTCTGGGCCACCCATACTCACTAGGGCTCGTCAGCAAAGATATAATGATCGGAGAGGGGAAAACTCACAGTCCGGCCGCACCACATCATGTGGTGGTAGAGAATCCAAGCAGCATGCTAACAAGGCATAGTGCCCACTTTTCCTGACAGCCAATTGTATACGTCCGACATAAAACTCCGCCTCTACAACGTCTTGTCAAGCCCGTTCGACTTGCAAGTGGTGGTAATCAAGGTGCAACAGGTCACGTTGAACTTGATGGTCCGTGAGACTTTTTTGAATGATGCGAATGCGGTGGTCGATCTGAGCATTTGCTATCAACAGCTCAGCTTTGGAAGGAGAGTGTGGAATGGGTACCGTCGAGCTAGATATGGACAGTGGCTGCGGTCAGTCACGATCGAATGAAGTCCGAGTCATGAAGTCTGTGAACAAAGCTACCAGTGTAATAATGGTTGAACTTACTTGGTGAGAAATATGGGGCTGATCCTCTAGACTTGGCTCCTGAACTCTTGCTTGGGAGCCTCAGGGCTCAGTCGACTGTTGGAAGGGTTGAGGGCATCATGTGTAAGTATGTAATCAAATCACACAGTGTCTGCCGGGTTAATCGCCAAACATCATTACATTATTGGGCTTACCATTTGCCCTCAGCGAGCACTGGGATGCCCAGAATGAAGAGGAAGCTACGACCGGCAGAAAAGCTCTCATTCTGCCCGGATTGCGGCAAGCGCTTTTCATGTGAAACCAATGTTCTTCGCCACTTAAATCAACCCTCAAGCGTGTGTGGTTCTCTCATCCCAGCTAACCACCTGCTGACCCTCCAAGTAGACGATTCCCATAATATCCCAACCCAAGCAACCGCCCAGCTACCCCAATTGCCCCCAGGTCCTACTATGGATACTCTTCCTGACGACTTGTATAATTATATCCTGGAGGATTTCGACATCTACCCCGACGAACCCAACCTGCAGTCATCTCAATCTGACTCGGACCTGCCTTTCGCTGGCGACGTGGAATATCATCTGTGTGCACCTCAAGTCTTTCCTGGAGGCAGGACCTTCATGGGCAAATTTTTTACCGACAAATATGGATTGCTGCGCCATGAAAATCTCTTTTACCCATTTGCTTCGGGGGCAGATTGGCAGATTGGGTCCTGGCTTCTGCGCTCTGGTCTCAGCATTTCAGCCATTGACAGCTTTTTATCATTGGATCTGGTCAGTTTCATTTCATTTTCTTGACTTCTCGTCTCATGCCTTCACTAGGTAAAGTCACTTCTGATTTCATTCTGATCAGCAAGGCAACTGCACCTGTGCGCAGAGATGTTGCCATCTGGGCCACGCTGGAAATCCCTCACCATCTGCCCGTCACTTCCAACAAAGCGCACCATGATACTCTATCATTGAGATCCCATCGACTGCCTCTAGACATTGCTCAGCCATCCGCTTTTCGAGCGTCATATTTCCTTCGTTCCTCGCAAGGTGTGGTCAACAGCCACTCAGTTGATGCATGTCTACAATGATTGGCTTTCTGGAGATCATGCTTGGGAGTTACAGGTGAGGACGATATGCTTATTCCTCTTTGTTTCATGGTTGACCTCTTCACTCCAGAGCAACATACTGGTGGGCGCCATGTTGTTAGGCGTTACACTGTCATCTGACAAGACAAACATCTCGGTCATGTCCAGAAATCGCATGGCGCACCTGCTACTCATCAGCTTGGCCAAATTGACCCTGATATTCGCTGTAAAGGTTCACTCCACAGTCATCTTCTCCTCACGCTTTTACCAGTCCCTTCTTTCATCCACAAGAAGTCACGAATTCGTGGGCTCCTGTCCGATCACCTATTCCACCAATGTTTAGACATTGTGTTACATCCTCTGAAAGTCGCCACTTCCCTCAGGGTCATGATGAGCAACCCCATCGGCAACTTATGCTATTGCTATACCCCCCTTGTCACCTATATCACTAATACTCCTGAGCAAAGTTTACTTGCATGCACAAGTACGCGGGCATCTCCAGTCTCCACTGCGACACATAGCCAGTTCAGTGATAATGTTGTTCATCCTCGTCGTACTGCTGATCAAACCAGACGTGAAATCGAGGCAATATGTTTAAAATGCCACCCCGAAGACTTCGTCAACTTCATCAAATTTGCAAAGCTATACGGGCTTAATGGTGTAGACATTCCATTTTGGATCGACTGGCCCTTGTCGGATCCGGCGAGCTTTCTGAAGCCAGAGTCTCTCCACCACTTTCACAGGTTCTTTTTCGACCACGATTTACAGTGGTGTATCGTTGCTTTGGGCGATACAGAAATCAACTACCTCTTCATTCTCATCCGGACACTGGTCGAATATCGTGCATTCAAGGAAGGAGTCTCCAAACTGAGACAGGTAACTAGAGACGATCACTGTTCCATGCAGCGGTACATTGTTGGTGTTATTGCTGGAGCAGTTCCCCCATGATTCCTCGCTGCTATACGGGCACTGATGGATTTCCGGTACCTTGCTCAAATGCACTCCTTTGACGAGCATGTGTTACAGCAATTAGACACTGCCCTACAATTGTTTCACGCTAACAAAGATTCCATCGTCACTGCTGGAGGGCATTCTGAGCATTTCCGCATTCCTAAATTGGAACTTCTCCAACATGTTGTATCCTCCATCCGAGACTCGGGCGCTGTGATGCAGTGGAGTGCAGACATCACAGAGCATGCCCATGTCACCAAGGTCAAGAACCCCGTGCATGCAGGCAATAACCAGAACTACTATGCTCAGATCACTGTCATCTTGATTGGGTTGACAAATGCTTTTGATTCAACCTCGCAACATGGATTGCAACCATGCTTAGGCTTGAACAGCAGCCCAATGGTGATGGCGATGGCGATGACAACAACAACAACAACAACAACAACAACAACAACGAGAACGGAGAAGAGCACGAGCCAGATGAAGAAATGTGGAATTTGTTGTTCTACAGCTTTCCGACCCATAAAGTCATGGACTACTTTCAAATTGCTCACGCGCTAGCTATCGATACGCCTCCCGGAGTCCACTGCCTTTGCGAACCTTTGCATTATCTACTATGGCTGTTCATTTAGCCTGAAAGCCCGCTCTAAGAAAATGGCCATCTCTGAAGCTTTGGAGTCTTTCGAGCTTCCCGACCTTTATGATGCCATTCTCAGATGTCTAGATCACTGTTTGAATGGTGAACCTCATGCTGTGGAGGGATGGAGACCAGTTACGTCTTGTCTCATCCACCCAACAGAGAAATTGGAGATTTAGACCAAAATCCGAGTGCAATTACGGACTTGGTGCAAGCTGGAATCAGTGGAGCCTGCCCAAACCCTTGTCATTGCACCTCCTTCACAATGCTACCCTTTGGGCTGTTACGATTGCGCGATCATCAGTCCAACAGTCAATAGTGACTGGCCTAGTGGAGGCTTAAACAGTGTGCTCTCACATTTATTCCCTTCGCCCTGTCTCGCTGACTACATCTACATTCGAGTTGATAGGGCATTTGGTTATACAACTCCGTCTTGTTTTTCGTGTCCCCGGTGTCGACAACTTTTTCGCATATGCGCAATGCTTCAATCTCGCTCCTACAACTGACCCCGCATCAGGTCTATATTCCCTAAAGCGTGCAACGAGAAGGGATGGCTCTCGCATTGGCAACGTCATTCCATTGGCTCACATTTGTTCCCCTGCACATATCATCCCATGCTTCAGAAAAGTGGCCAATCCGTGCCTGAACACTCACACTTGCTATGAGCTTTGCACCAATTTCTGGCTCAATAAATACTGGAACAAAGAATTCTTCTACTCCCTTCATGATACTTAGCATGATGACGGATTACTATTGTTCTCAGGAGTGTCAATGTTGAGGTGGAGTGGCGCGGAGTTTTACTTACAATTACTGTAACATGTAGTTTTCTGGTTACCTTTCACACTCGCGTTTCTCTGTCCTTCACCCGTAGACACCATGGATCTCAGTACTGCACCTCATTGAAATGCAATCACCTCACTCACATTTACACCCTTTAAACTAAAAACAGCCTCAGTTCCTACCTCTGCAAAACTCTACCAAGCTGTGCCACTAAACGAAGACCTTCAGAATGAGTTGGATGGTGCTATTCTGGAAGAACCACAGCAGGGTAACCACCCACACTACGTCTTGCACTTTTATAAGAGTACAGAGGTCCCCATTCCTGGGCTTGTGGCACTGAGAGACTCAGACAACAAATCGCAACTTTACGACACCAACTTGAACTGTTGGCAACTGCTCCTTCTACCTCACATCCTTCGTTTTCTCCACCTACAAATCCCGTGGGGTGTGGTCATTGAAACTCAATCAAGATGTCAGACAATGCTTTGCCATCCACATCAACACAACGTCGCAGGAGTGCACCACGTAATGTAACGATCACGAGGACTGTACAAGTCTCTAGTATGGTCCTGGTGACCGAGACTGAAGAAGGAACCTACCTGCCCACTTCTGGTTTGGAGGAGAACAAGACGGCAACATGGCTCAATCGCATTGCTCTTGCCCTTCGCTCTATACACAAATCCCAAACTTCGGGGCCACAAACTAGAGCGAAAACCAAAGAGCTAACAGACGTACAACGTGTTTGGTTGTCGGAATTTGCCACAAGACCCGCACCAATAGATTTAGACATGAAAATGAAGCCCGACATCGCCCTCCTCCAAAAGGATCCATTTGACCCCAAGGCAAAAATTCATGGCGTAATGTGGTGGCTTTCCTGGAGCTTACTAGCTCTGATGACTTCTCTCGTGTCTCCAAGCAGCTAATGAGAAAAGCCTATGCTGTTTTCGTAGCGCAACCTGGATGTCGCTTTGTTATCACACTTTCCATCTTACATTTAAATTTTCGCCTTCACCTCTTCGACTGTTCTGGCGCCGTTCATTCGCATGGGCACTCCATTCACTGTCATGCCGACTACTTTATCCGCATACTTTACACGCTGACCTTCGGGCCCCCAGAACTCGTCGGCTATGATCCCACTCTCTTCTTCTCTCTTGTCATCGCTCGATCCCCTTGCCCTCGCACGCCTCCCACAATCTACATCGGCAACGACCTGTACATTATCATATGTCTCCTCATTAGCAATGACTTGATCCATGGCAGGGCCACCTTATGTTTCATCGTCGTGAAGGCCCCAAGCAAACAGAATAAACATGAGGAAAACGGCAAGCAGTATGTCGTGAAGAGCTCTTGGGCCCGCATAGGGCGAAGCAACACAGAGGAGGAGATGTTGAACCGAATGGAAGAGAAGGGTCTGACATATGGAGTCTCTAATCTTATTGTGGCATGGACGGTCCAGATAGCGGGGGTAGACGACTCAACCGATCTATGCCGACCTGACTATATTCTGCGTCATTTGAGTGAAGACCAGTGACCAGAGGTTTGAATTCAGCGCCAGATACTTCTGGAACCAGTTGGCATGCCATTGGAGGACTTCTCTTGCATCCAAGAACTCCTCAGTGTTCTCATTGACATTGTCAATGGTAGGTACCATTCTTGTTATGCAAGTCAAGGGTGCTGATAAAATTGTCAGTTCACGAAGTACTCGTCCTCCGGTGTGGAATTCTTCATCGGGACATCAGTATCAGAAACATTTTGATGTACATTTTTGACTACGGCAAGCACTGCTGGCCAATTCGATCAAAGGACATGGATGTTTCGAAATGTCTCTCCGTGCAAGAGAAAATCATCCAAGAACATAATTTTCACTGCGGTCTCCTAATCGATTTCAACTATGCAAAGTTCTTGGACAGAGATTTCTCTATATCTGGAGGTGAATGAACAGTACGTAGGTTAGCAATATTTGAGGATCTGTTGTGCTCAATCATTGTCTAGGGTACAATTCCCTTCATGGCCCTTGATATTCTGCATTTGTTTGGGTCAGAAACTCTGGTCGACGTCACCCACCAGCCAAAACATGACCTTGAATCTATTGTTTACGTTCTCATCTGGATTTGTGTTCTCTACTCCAACCCAAAGAGTCCAGAACATCAACCTCTCAATGCTTACAACACATGCTTGTGCGCCTGGAGTTCCTGCAAAATGTGTGCTGACGTTGAGGCGCTGTGGAGTATGAAGATGGGTGAACTCTTAACACGAGTCCCATTACAACACTTCGCTCCATACTTTCAGGGGCTTGTACCATGCATGGAGAGGCTCTATGCCTTTCTTGCCAGTGCTTCCATGACTCGTGACTCCCTCTCTCATGATGTTCTCAGAGACATTTTACTCAACACCTTTTTCGAGGTGCAGGAGCTGAGCGACAATTTGACACATGTTTGGAGGAATTTGGAGGTCACTGTCCCAGTGAAGCGTAGGGTGGAGGCCGAAGTGCACATGACAAAGTGATCTCATCATTAGATACTGTTACTGCTGTAGAAGTACATCTTTTCCATGGCCTAAATGTGTGTATCGTGGCCACGCTTTCATTTGAACACGATGAACACTAATCGTGTCACATGTCGCTTCTCCCTATTGAGTTATGTACATGTAAAGGAATCTGTGCTGCGCTTGAAGTCAAACTCAACTTGTCAGAGTGTTCTGACACACTGTGTTGTGGAAACACTCAACTTGAAGGTTATTCTGGCCGCTTCCGCCGCGGTGTGACATGGGTTCTGGCTTGCTGCGATCAAGGACTGCCTGGGATTCAGGATTAGTACAGTCGGGAAGGGTCAAGAGGTTCGTTCTGACTCACCGCGATGACACCAACTTGAAGGCTTAAGGTCTGTTCTGACTCACCACAAAACCATTGATCAGGGCTCGATTGGTAATCAGTGTCAGCAGAAATTTTGTAGGTGAGGCATCAGGTAAATTTTAAGGGAATGAAAATCCTATATAATCACTGGCAGACATGATATCCTCAATTCTTTTCAGTTTTATCACTTTCTGAAGTGGTACATCTTGAAACAACCAACATCCACTGTGAATGCGAGCTATTGCTATGGCAGGAGCAAAGCGAGTAGAGCAAGGGTGAGACAAGTGGCTCAAGGAAACTAGGCACTCTCTAGGGAGAATGATGGGGAATCTCCAAGAGGACAAGACTGGGGATCCAGCCCTACACTCCTGGCCTTTATATACTGAAACAACCAGTACTCACTGCGAGTACGAGCTATTGCAAGAGGCAAGTAGGCGAGTGCGAGTAGCAGTGAAGAATGGGAATTCTCCAAGAGGACAAGACTGGGGA
>MU131333.1:0-11363 GCA_015039435.1 Imleria badia
TTTGTAACACCTGGCCTTTATATACTAGATAAAGGTTTGTACATGTGTACACTAGATCTACTGATATCCTATGCTAGGTGAGTCACTATGAGTCAGTACTAGTCAGAGCGAGTCAGATAGTACTCTGAGATGAAGTACATGAGGTGGGGCAGTATGAGGTGTACGTTGTAGAGCTCTGCATCACTCTATGCACATATATGGCAAAATGGCGCATTCCTACCACCATCCTAATCATCCTGGACATCATCTATCCACAGCCACTGTTACTCCGAGCGTAGTCTGAGCATACCACGTATAGTCCGCCATAGTCCGAGGTCACTGAAGACCGAGGAAATGTTGGACACAGTCCGATCCTTTTCGACCCCTTTCGGTATCTTTGTTATTGTTTTGTTCTCACGTTTCAAAGTATTAGTATACATTGTAACAACCGTATTACACAGTCCCAGGCATCCCCGGACTATAAAAAGATGTCCATAGCATTACAAATGCACTTTTCTCTTTTACCATCTGTTTTCCAACCTATGAAACTTAAAGAGGAGTTCACTACAGGACTCCCTCTACCCTTTCTACATCCCTCATCAACAATAACGCACCAACCAACAGACAGACCGACTGACACCAACCGACAGACCGAAACTTCAGTCTTATCGACCTACATATTTCCACTTGGACTCACCAGGGCCTGTACCTAACCTCTAGAACCCTCTCTGGGGACGAACCCATTGCACCCCAACACACTATACCTTGCATCCTGTTTGCTAACACAGACAGATTTGCTGTTTTACAATGTCCCATGAGGCGAGAAGTCAGTAGGAATCAATATGAGTCACGCTGGCTGCCATGAGAAGAGCATGAGGTGCAGCAGTGTGGATCAGGGGTAGGTTATTGAAATACTACCCAGTGGTTTAGCGTGTAACGTGTTCCAGGGGTTTGTCCAATAGCACCAACGCAGTCTCAGTGGGAATACTCACTGAGGATGTTCTGTAGGGTGAGAGTAGTGGTGGTAGTTCAAGTGCAAGAGGGGAGCAAAGTGAACTGAATTACCAGAGCCATAAGGGCTGGTTTATATACAGTCTTACATGTTTGTTCATGTTTACTATATTACTATAGGGCTGGTTATCTTGGTAAGCCAAGATAATGAATGATGTTATGCTAGAGATAGCTGACTGATCATTATGAGATATGAGTAATCACCATCATGTCATATCAGAGATAACTGATAAGGGCCTAGACCATTCCCAAATAGGGTTTAAGGTTAGTGCCTATATGTGTGATATCTCAACACTTCTCCTCATAATGAAGATTGCGAAATAAGTCTGAGAGCAGACCGTTGAGTTTTGAAGATGGACGGACCAAGATTCTTTGTAAAAATGTCCACTATCTGTTCTTCAGTTTGAATGTAATGTAGAGTCACCTTTTCAGTGTCCTGTACACATTCCTGAATATAGTGTTCCGAAAGTTCGATGTGTTTCGAACGTCCTTCAACAACAGGATTTTGCACGAGGAATATTGCTCCTTGATTATCACAGTGCATAGGCACAGGAGGAATGAGGTAACCAAGTTCCTCAAAGAGCAATTTGATCCAAGAAATCTGTTGTCCTGTTTCTGACATGGCTTTGTATTCTGCTTCGGTTGACAAAAGAGAAATTGTCTTTTGCCTCTTGGATAATCATGAGACTAAACCATTAGCAAGGAATATAGCGTATCTGGTGGTTAATCTTCGTGTTTCAAGATCCATACCCCAATTAGAATCCAAATAGGAAATAAATCCAGTTTCGGTTTTACCACCAAAACATATCGCAGTACTCATTGTTCCAGCAAGATAGCAGACAATGTAGAGAGCACAATTAAGGTGGTCCTGAGATGGGTTTGCAGAGAATTGTGACATCTTGATAACAGCGAAGGCAATATCTGGACATGTTCCTAACATAATATAAAGCAGTGAGCCAATGACAGATTGATACCAGCTTCGTAACTTCAGATCTGGATCAGCATTGTTTTTGTTTGGATTATATCCAATTGGAAGAGGTGTCCTAGCGGTTTTTGATTTATCCAAAACAAAACGCTGTACAATCTTTTGGGCATAAGCAGTTTGATCTGAGGTGAGAGTTCAGTTTTTACGATTTTGAAAGATTCGTATTCCCAGATACTCTTTTGCTTCACCTAAGTCTCTGCATTCCCAGACTTTAAGAAAGTCGTTTTTCTTCTGTTTAAGGAGTTTAGAGTTAGAACCCATAAAGAGTGCATCATCAACATAAACAACAATGATGACTATCTCATTACCAATATGTTGATGATAAACGCCTGTATTGGAAATTGAGCGTTTAAAACCCATCTTTAGTAATGATTTATGAAGCTCCTTATTCCATTGAAGGGGAGCTTGTTTGAGGCCATAAATGGCTCTCAGTAAATGACAAACCTTAGATTCCTGCCCTTTTTGGACATAACCTTCAGGTTGTTCCATGTAGGTTTCTTGGTCAAGCTTGCCATATAAGAAAGCAGTTTTTATATTGAGAGACTCGATATCCCAGTCTTTCAAAGCAGCTAGGGCAAGAAGAAGACATATGGTTTCAAACCATGCTACAGGACTAAAGGTGTCCTTGTAATCAAGGCCAAATATTTGGGTAAACCCTTTGGCTACAAAGTGTGCCTTCTTGCGGCCATCACTTTTCACAGTAAAGATTCAACAGCCTTTTATGGTCTTGCGATCTGATGGTTTATCCACCAACTCCCAGACATTGTGTTCTTTCAATGAGTTGTACTCCTGATTGCAAGCGTCATACCAATCAGCTCAGTTTTCTTTGGGCAGTTTGAGAATATCTTGATAGTGCTTGGGAATCCCCTTTGCATTTACTGCACATAAAAGAATTTGTTGAAACCAAGCATTAGAGAAGATTGGTTTGACCATTAGCGATTCATAGCTGTCATCAGAATCTGACTCCATCCTGATGTCCTCACCAGAAGATATTGGTTTGTCTCTTATAGGAGATTCCTTCTGTCTTTGAACAGGGGGTTGTGGATTTGGACGAGCGGAAGATCCTTCTTGTCTTAATATCCGTTCAACCTCATCTCGATGTTCCTTAATATCCCGTTCAACTTCAGCAGGAGTTTTATTTCCATAAATGGAATTGGGTTTAAATTTGGGTTTAGGAACCTGACTAGAATGTCGTGGTTTTTGGAAGGGACCCTGAGGATGATTCCTCTGTAAGGGACGAGGTGGAACAGGAGGTGGAGGAGCAGGAAAGAGAGGACAGGGCTGAAATTGATTTGGTCTCCTTGGAGGATCTGGTGGACGTTGGGGTGCCGGTGGCTGTTGTCCCTGAGGATTAGGAGGAGGTAAGGGAGTTTGCTGATCATCAGCGGGAAATTCTTGTGGATTGTTATCTGGATGACCATCGTTATCACTATCAGAACCATTTGTATCGTTCTGTGTTTCTTGATTCGGTAAAGGTAGTTTGTCTTGAATATTCTCTCTAAGACAATGAGGAAAGTGAGTTTCATCAAAAGTAGCATTATGTGAAATGACTACTCGTTGTCTGATTTTAGACCAGAAACAGTAACCTTTCATTCCTTGTTCATAACCAATAAAGGTTATGATTTCCGCCTTCAGTGAAAGTTTATCTTTGCAGACTTCCTTAGGGATAAAGACGTAAGCAAGACATCTGAAGGTAGGACACATTTGGTTTGGTACCATCCCAAAGAGTAATGGGAGGCTTCCAGTCAATGTGATGCATGGGTTGACGATTGTAGATGTGAAGAGCAGTCTCAACACTATCTTTCCAAAAGGATGGTGATAGACATGAGTGATGTTACATCGCTTCGGCTTTTTCAAGAATAGTGTGATTAAAATGTTCTGCCCTTTCATTCTGCTGAGGCATGTGAGGAATGGTTTTCTGATGTTCAATATCTTGGGATGAAAGGAAATCCTGGAGATCCAGGTTAAAATATTTCCCCCCTCGGTCCCAACACAGCTTCAGGAGCCGTTTCCCAGACTGGCACTCAGCCCACGTAAGCCAATCCTTAAAAGAAGTCTTCGCATCAGATTTATGTTTCAAAAAAATAGAACCGAATAGGAAATTCACAGAGATCAGTATGAACCAGTGCCAGAGGAGCAGCTCCACGAGATGAGCTCGTGGGAAAGGTGTTTGAGCGGCTTTGCCAAGCTCACAACCCTTACAAGGCACCATAGAGGCAGGAGGTACCAGCAAGGGAATCCCATCAACTGATTTATGTGCATTCTGCAACACATTATGGGACGAATGCCCAAAGTGTGCATGCCACAGAAGATAATCATCTTCCTTCTGAATAGTCTTACACGACACATCAGGCTCAAGCATATGTGCCTGAAGCCAGTGCAGTCGGTCCTGTGCATGTCACGGAGACGCAGACAAAACAAGACAACTATTCTTGTCAAAGAACTGAGTCTTTGTGCCAGCAATAGCACAGGTGAAGCCTAAAAAGGTCAACACCATGACTGATAAAAGCCGGTGTTGGATGTGTGAAGCATACCAGACACCCGAAAGAGTAAGGGTAATGATTTCCTGTCCATTAAAATGGTTAACCAGGACAGTACCTGGTCCATAGATGCTAATGATGGATCCATTAGCTGTTTTACACTTGTTGACATGGCTTTGTCATGAGACAAAATCTCCTTCATAAGGTGTTAGATGATTGGAACAACCAGAATCAACCAACCAGAGATTTGAACTTCGGTGATCCGAAGGCTCAAGATCAGCCATATAGCAAAAACCATATCCATAATTCATCTCATCAAACTCGTAATCTACGTATCCTGGGTTATGGTCATTTCCAGTAGTGGTAAATGATCCCGGTTCGTAGCTGGACTTCCAATGTCCATTCGCATCATGACTTCCGTCATCAAAATTCCATTTTGTTGCTTCCGTTGAGATCGATCCATTATGCTGAAGCGCAGCATTAGATGGATCTGGCCCGAAAGGACTAGTTGCTCGAGGAGGGCTCACCTAGATGAGGCTGTTTTGCAACAGGCACTTTGTCATAGTCCTCTCCCCAATCCAGAATCTCATCCTCCGTGTAAGGAGGTTCCTCGTAAGAGGCGAGTATTCCAGCAATTTCGGAAGGGTCATTGATCTCCATAAAACGATTGATATCATTTAGTGGAGACTGATCAACTGCCGTGAAGGCCACATGTGTTTCCACATTGGTTTCCTTCGCTTTACCCTTTCCCTTTTTGTTCTTGGCAGGAACAGCAGAAGTAGGGTTCTTCCGCTTCTGGCCTCCAGTGGAACTCGGTTTGATGTAATTGTCCCAATGTTCCTCGGTTGTATGGCCTGTTCCTCGGCATTTGGCACAGTGGGCTTTGCCTTTCTGGGGCTTGGGCTTAGACTTGAAAGTCTTTCTGCCCCTAGAAATGCCCTCAATATGATTGGCCAAGGCAAAATCCTTGTGCTGTTCCGCCTTGTTCAAAATCATGGGAATGATGTTAATGGGGGTAAAGTCGGCAGCAGCCTTGGTATGAATGGCGGTGGTTATTACTCCATCCAAGGTAGCAGGGCACCCTGTGCGAATCAGCATTGCGCAAAGGTTTTCCGGAATGTTGAGCCCGGCTGTATTAAGCTTTTCGAAGAGATCCTGGATCTGTCCGATTTGAGATGAAGCATCTTGGTTGGAATCCAACTACCATCAGATGACCTGTCAGAATATATGAATTTGACCTGTAGGTCCGTTGGTTTCATATTGCACTTTTAGCGTGGTGAGGGTTTGTTGAGCCATGGAGAGTTATGCAGCAAGGGGTGTTGGATTAGTATCCACAAGGTGAGTTCAAAGCTCATCCTTGATATAGAGTGCTATGACTCCATTAGCCTGCATATTGTCTTCAATCCATTTCTCAACATCAGCATCTGTGACTGCTGGAGGTCCAGCAGCAACGACAAGCTGTGTTTTTTCCCCATTGCAGATATGCCAGAGACGAAGGGTTTGCAAGTAAGAGTGAATGGCGGTGTACCAGGCATGGTAGTCGTCCTTGCCAGTAAGAATGATGATGTTGCAAGTGATGCCAGATCCTTCAGATTTAGACATGATAAGAAAGTTCTATAGCAAATCAAGTGTTAACATTGAGGTAATTGTGGTAATGCCAGAAGTAGTGGAAAGAGGAGGTTGCGCTGCCAAGTATACTTGTTGTTCCATTTGTTCAAAAAACAACTCCATTTGATAATGGTAATTGGGAAACTTAGTTCCTGTAACCCCAAAGGTTCTGCTGTTGCAAGAATGATATGGATTCACAAGATATACATGAAGAGAATTATTCAAATCATCAAAGTCAGAAATTAAATTTCTAGAGTTGTGTGCAGGGCTTAGCGGAACGTCATGGACGTACGTCCCTTGACAATCTGGAGGAAGAGGAAATACAGAGTGAATTTACTTCAGCAATAGAGACCCGTGTCTGGTGTCTTTTAGCTGAGAACTCATCTGGTTCTCCTTCATGGTCCTGTTTGACACTTGGTCCAGGGAGTCCTTCCAGTCCGCTGCCTCGTCGTTCCTGGCTTTCTGCCATAGAAGTACACCTTTGGAGCTCATCTCGAAGGTTATGAGCTTCTTTTAGAAGCTTGTCCCATTCAATGCTTATCTCGTCAAGCTCCTTAAGAGCTGCAGATTTATCCAGCACAAGCTTGTAGTTGCAATCAACAACTGTGGCTTTCTCAGCCCAGGCAAAGTCGATCTGAGAAGTATAACTTCTCTTGAGGCGATCGGCCTGTGCAATGAGACTCCTATCAACTCTGAGATTAATGAATTTGCGAAAAGTGAAATCGAAAGATCTCCTCCTAAACCTATCCAACATCTCATTCCAAATACCAACCTTTGGAACGTCCCAATAAGGGGCTGTCCCTTCAAAATTTAGTAGTCCATCAAGTTCCTCAGAGACTAGAAAGTCATTGGGGTCCTCATACTCCTTGCAGAGAATCTGCAGATTGGGACGAGAAGTGAGGAATTTGAGTTCCTCATATCTCAGCCACTCAAAACCTTCCTGATGAAGAAGGTTCTCGTGGTTTACTAAATCGAGGGCGAGTTGGTTGTTCCCTTCGTCGTTGGTGAGCCAGGCGACGTCCTTCACGACTACCAAACCATTTCCTTCTAAAACCAACGCGAGACTTTCACCTTCGTAGAAGGTGAGGGCCCAAAGCTGGGGACGAGAGTCCACACCAGCTTTGTCGACCCAATGGTTGAAGAGGTCATTGACCTCCACGACAACCACATTGGCCTTGCAGCCTGTGTAATCCACATGCCGGAAAGTGGCACCACACATAGTCTCTAATTCCCTGGTTGCACCTAGGGGCTGCTGGCTCGGGCCGAAGGTTTGCAGGTCCTGATTGCGGATCCTCATGTAAGACTCAATGTGGAGCACCGTGATCTCGAGGGAGTCCGCGACTGCGTGGTGGGCGATGGTGAGGTCGGAAGTTTTGGTGAACATGATCTGGAACGGGTTGGTCAGCTCTTCCTGCTTGTAAGAGTGGTTCTAGAACTGGGCGTAATGCCATGTCAAGCTCAGCATCCCCTAGAGGAGCTGGTAACACACTAAGGCCTAATGCAGCCAATATGGCAGTGGTGGTGAGTTGAATCTCCCGAAGGAGTTCTTGTCTTACCTCTGGATCCAATCCAGCTAAGCCAGGATATGGTGGGGGATTAGGGTTATTGTCCCTATCAGGCCTCGGAAAAGGATCCAAGAGCCAATAAGGGGGATGTTCCCAGAGAACATCATAAAACAGAATATCTCTGACACTTACTGCTAAGTATTAAGGAGGGGGTACTTGGTTATTATGAGGTTGTCCTTGGAGTTCCAAAGGAGTAACCTGATATGCCAAAGTATGTATCCCGTTAGCAGTGCATAGCTGAAACCCATAGATGTGTCTGTCATCATTTGACAGATAAGAGAAAGTGATGATAAGTGAGTGTCCAAGTATGATAATGAGGATTGTTGAGACATCTTCTGATTGGAAGTATGCTCACATAGCCAGCATCATGAAGAGCTCCACACAAATCCAAAAGGGGCTCATTACCCCGGGAACAAGGTCAAACTACAAGGCAGGAAACAGCATCCTTAAGACGAACATTTATAATCCTGCTCAAGCAGGGCTCATAACCTATTGAAATACTACCCAGTGGTTTAGCGTGTAACACATTCCAGGGGTTTGTCCAATAGCACCAATGCAGTCTCAGTGGGATACTCACTGAGGATGTTCCATAGGGTGAGAGTAGTGGTGGTAGTTCAAGTGCAAGAGGGGAGCAAAGCGAACTGAATTACCAGAGCCATAAGGGCTGGTTTATATACAGTCTTACATGTTTGTTCATGTTTACTATATTATTATAGGGCTGGTTATCTTGGTAAGCCAAGATAACAAATGATGTCATGCTAGAGATAGCTGACTGATCATTATGAGATATGAGTAATCAACATCATGTCATATCAGAGATAACTGATAAGGGCCTAGACCATTCCTGAATAGTGTTTAAGGTTAGTGCCTATATATGTGATATCTCAACATAGGTGACTAGGTATGACTGTCCGGGCTGTGCACTGAGCTGAGATGAAGTGTATGAGGCAGCCATGAGGTTGAGCAGTCTAGACCCAGGGATTATGAGAAAGATTTCGGGTGATAGGGGCCAGAGATAGGGGCTAGATGCGAAACCAAGTGTAGAGACTTAGGAAAAATAGAGAAAAATAGGGGGGAAATAGTAGAGTCTTGTAGTGTTTGTAACATGAAGCATCTGTGAGAAGAGGATGGGATGGTTTCAACTTGGAACAAGTCTGAATGTACACTTTGCGATGTCCTCTTCCTCCTTGAGCACCCTGGAGTCTTGTGATATTGCAGGAGGTGGGGAAAGATAGGAGCGAGGGGTGTGTTGCAATTGAAGTGTCTGTGAGAAGAGGGTGAGATGGTTCCAACTCCAGTGCCGTCATGATGCTGGCCCCTTTGACATCTATGGCCATGTACTGCTTTTCCTTTGTTGTGTTTGCATTCTTGTCCCGGGATGACCTTGAGGTTTTTGGTGCAGTGATTGGTGTTTGGTGTAAGAGATGTTTTTAAAGGGGCATGGAAGAAAGAAAAACCTAAGAGCTCAGCAAGTCAGCGGGGTGAATGAAGTGTGCGGAAACAGATGGGCATGTACGATGTCGATATATGCTATCTGAAGTGAGTCAACTTGAAGTTTGCGCAAAGTGGCAGTGTTACATACATGCAACTAAGGCACTGCACAGTATCTATCCAAAGTTCTTTCTGCATATTAGTAGTGGCTCTAGAACTACAGTATTCGAGAAGCATACAATGTATATATGATTCATGGATGTATAACATAATTGTACTTGATATAAAACATAGTGCTATAAAACTGAGTGATCACTCATACATAGTAGCAGTGGTTCGAACCGTTGGATTATTGTTGGCATTGGGATTTTCGGAGGTTAGCAAAGCTTCAAGGACAACAATTGGTTTATTCAGAGCTCGTGTGCCAGAAAAATCGATGAGATTTACCATTGTGGTCCAACTCGTAGGAGACCTCTGTTCTGAGTCTTGTAGCATAGTATCCACACCTCCTGACGACTAACCGTGCCTGACTGACGTGACCTTCCACCTCCAAAAGACCTTGCTCCATCTGTTGAACCTGTATGCGACTATATTCCAGTTGTAATAAGTGGCACTGAACTTGCTGATCTGCAAGCTGTTTCTGGATCCTGTGTAGCTTACAATCGGCTTGTGCAGTCTCTAAGAGTAGCTTTGCTTTAATGGAAGAATTGGATACTGAAACGATGCCCTTCAAGTCCAGTGAGTTCAACGAGCACAAATAGCTATAGGGGTTAAAATCACAAACACACTTACCCATTCGCCAATCTCTTCCATTCAAAGGAGTATACTATCAATGCATGTTGCTGTGAAAGGCTAAGTGATGAGGTTGAGGTGAGTACATGAAACCTTGGTGGGGGCGCTGCCATGCGTGTGATTACATAATTGTCCCTGGCTGGACCCTGTGTTCTTGCATCTGCAAATCACTTACTCCCTGTCCAGGACTGTACATGGCTGTACAGGGGTTACAGCATTACAGGAAGGTCCCCCCTTGACCAGTGCTGTACCAGTGCTGTACATATTTAGTAATACTGTGCAGTGCGTGCCACCTGCATGCACTGTAGTCTACTGTACCATTCTGTAGTGTACTCTATGATCCTTTACTGTGCGAATTGTGGGATTAAAAGTAATTATTATATTCATGTATATATGGGATACATGAAATACTATCTATGATTGGTATTGTGGCGTTGTTCTGAGGACGAGGGCAAGGGTGAGGGTGCAGGCACAGGCACATTTGCAGGTCATTGTTGTCCTGAGGACCAGGGTGAGGAAAAGGGTGAGGGTGCATGTGCATCACAGTTGTTGTGTCATCATCATCCTGAGAACGACTTGGAGGGAGAGCCAGGGAGGGCGAGGGCATGGGCATGTCATGGTTGTCGTGTCATGGTTGTCGTGTTGTGGTCGCCCTAAGGACGAGGGAGAGGGAGAAGCAGGGCGAAAGGGCAAAGGAGTGGGCGAGGATGGATTATAGTCATTGTGTTGTCATCGTCCTTAGGACAAGGGAGAGGGAGAGGCCAGGGCTAGGGTGAGAGGGCGTATCATCATCCTTCCTGAGGTTCAGGGAGTGAGTGAAGGAGTGGGCGAGGGTGAGGGTGAGGGTGAGGAGGTCATTGTCCTGAGGTCCAAGGAGTGGGCCAAGGAGTGGGCGAGGATGAGGGTGAGGATGCATTGTCATCCTAAGAATGAGGGAGAGGACCAAAGAGGGGGATGAGAGGGTGCATCATCGTCATCCTGAGGTCCAGGGAGAGGGCCAAGGAGTGGGCAAGGGCAAGGGCACATCATTGTCCTAAAGATGAGGGAGAGGCCCAGAGAGAGGGCAGGGGTGGGGGTGTGTGACGGTTGTCGTGTTGTTGTCGTCCTGAGGACGAGGAGAGGGCCAGAGAGAGGGCCAGGGCGTGTCGCAGCTGTTGTGTCGCCATCAGAGATGAAACAACCAGTACTCACTGCGAGTACGAGCTATTTGCAAGAGGCAAATAAGGCGAGTGCGAGTAGCAGTGAAGAATGGGAATTCTCCAAGAGGACAAGACTGGGGATTCCAGCCCTGCGCTCCTGGCCTTTATATACTAGATAGGGGTTTGTACATGTGTACACTAGATCTATCGATATCCTATGCTAGATGAGTTGCTATGAGTCGGTACTAGTCAGAGCGAGTCATCAGGTACTCCGATATGAAGTACATGAGGTGGGGCAGTGCAAGGGGCACATCCCATGAGGCGAGGAGTCGATGTGAGTCACTATGGCTGCCATGAGGCAATCATGAGGTGC
>MU131340.1:0-10801 GCA_015039435.1 Imleria badia
GTCCTGCATGGCCCCGAGCTGTTTGTACCGAGTGAAGAGATCAACTGCAAGGTTGTTCAAAGACGACGACCGATCAGGGTGCCCTTGCGGGCGAAGGTTCAGGGCTTCTCTGTCGAGGACAATGGCCTCGTTGACGTCCTGCATGGCCCCGAGCTGATCGTACCGAGTGGAGAGACGATTTGCAAGGTTGTTCAAAGACGACGACCGAAGAGGGTGTCCTTGCGGGTGAAGGTTCAGGGCTTCTCTGGAGAGGACAATGGCCTCGGTGAGGTCCTGCATAGCCCCGAGCTGATTGTACCGAGTGGAGAGACGATTTGCAAGGTTGTTCAAAGACGACGACCGATGAGGGTGTCCTTGCGGGCGAAGGTTCAGGGCTTCTCTGTCGAGGACAATGGCCTCTTCAATGTCCTTCATCGCTCCAAGTTGGTTGTAACGATGACTGAGATGAATAGCAAGCCACATCAACGAGACAGGTCGCGTGGGGTGGCCGGGTGGGCACAGCTCCAGTGCTTGACGATCAAGGTCGATCGCGTCGTCGATGCATCGGGTTCCTCCTCCTTGTTCAAACTTGGCGAACTGTGATTTTGCCTGTGAATGCAACTGTTTCACTGGGAGGTATGTCATTTCACTGCTCTGCGAGCCGACAGAAAGAGACAAGTACCTTCTGAATCCATGCTGGCTCACCAAACTTGGCGCAACACGGTAGTTTGGGAAAACGCTTGTAGCACGCTGCGCCGGGCCAGCACCGCAAAGGCACTGGTACATGATATCACACATCTACACCACGTGAACTCTTTCAATCAAGGCTACCCACATCCCCCAACGAACAATCCTTTCGCCCTGTGGGAATTGCCCTCTCTTCCTTGTGCTTCGCATTCGGTTGCCCGCATCCATCACTGCATGATGAGGGAGGGAAGCACTTCTCAGATTTTACTTTGTACAACAGTGGTAACATAGTTGTCATTGAGGCTCATACGTCCACTCATGACACGAGTCAATCAGTTCAGGGCACTCTTAAGGTGACCAATATGACCTGCTTCAGGATACAACGTGAAAGAAGGCACAGAGGTGCTATTTTTCCATCGGGAGAGGATCTTCATATCAGTCCCAATTCCCGGATACCATGGAATAAGATGCACCTCTCTATCTCTTCCACGAATCAACAGGCTTGTTGACCCATTCACTCGGCCAGATTCCGGGTTCAAGGAATGGTTGAGAAGAGAAACGTTGCGGTGGTGGGTGACGTTGAAGTAATGATGATGCCCAATGCGCGGTTTAGCACACGCATACGCAAAGGAGCGCAATGGAAATGCTGAACGCCTGTCGATCAGGGAATATGTAACTGCCACGCCGAATGAGTCAGAGCAAGGGGAGAGGAATTTCGACACGAAACTATGTACCTTTCTCCCAGCCAGGTCGAGGGGTAGAGATAGTTCCTTGTGGGCAGGGATCTACATCAGACGACCATGACCGATATGGTACATCTAGCCGGTGATGTTGGGAGAGCATGCCAGCGGACAATGGGCAGAACGAATGTCGTAGCAGGTGGTACCGCCCAAGGAGCAACATTCGTGGATTGGGTTACATTTGAATGGCTGCACTTCGATTTGGCGATCGTGCTCATTCACCTGAGGGTGAATGGTTTCGGCAGTGAGCACTAAACTATTCGACAACTTGAGGCATATACACGTACCAGGATGATACCATCCGTACCCACTGTCACGTCTCATAGATTGTCCGCAAGATGTTGATGTCTCCGCGGGGAAGGCAAGGGGTGCGATGGGTGGTGTACCGACTAGTCATCCCGAATGCGCGCGTCAGAATAGAATCCGTTGGAATAGAACAAAGTACACACACCTGCCATGGCCGCGACCACGTCGTCATTCCCTCGCGAAGACTTGAGCAACACTTGCCAATTCTTGGCGTCGGACCATATTGGACGGGTCGGATCGAAGAAAAGGAGAACCATGTCGAGACTCGGCAGCCCGAGGATGCCTTGACCTCGCACGGGAAATGGCAGTTTCTGTCCCGACATGTAAGATGTAGTTGTAGTTGGACTCGGAGTTCAAGTTCTCACCAGTTTGCGAATACCAGTTGATTGACTGCACTCCGAATGCGACCGAAGTAAACATGATGAGTACGAGAATACGTCGTGAATGTCGTCCGAGCCGGAGGAGGAAAGCGAAGAGAATGAGCGTGAGACTGGAACCACTTAGGTGAGACTCCGAGCCTAATGCTGCCACCATCGACTCGGATCCGACCTTGCTCATCGGGCAACCGCTTATCATTCATAGGACTGCATGGAGGGTGAGTAATTCCTGTATCTATTCAGTGAATGCCAACAGATCCATGCGCGCGGTCCACGGTCATTATGGATCGGTCATCACGCGCACGCCCAAGTAGCATGTCTGTTTGCGATACCAGCCCTCCTCCAATCAAGCGCTCCCAGTTCATCCAATTGATTAATTCAGACACCAAATATCTATAGAAAACTGACAGCTTTCGGTCAGCAGCAAGATCCCGTAAGCCGCCTGTTTGGTTCCCCCCTCGTCAAACCCAGTCTAATCGTCTCCGAGGGCTCTTGCATACGCAATGTCCTCGCGTCTATAGTCACCCCATACTCCCATCGTGTCGAGCGATATACTCGAACACGTCGAGAATACCCTCCCCTGTCTTTGCAGAGAAGGGTCCTCTCTCCCGAGACGAGGGATAATGAATCGTGTCCGAGATAGGTGGGGAGACAGTCGGCATTGTCGCTGTCGTCGCATCTGCTTGGTCATTGATGCGAGTGAACAAACTGGGGGTGATCGTTGGTGCGGAAGAAGACGTGCTCGAGACTGACGATGCACGTCTTTGCATCCTGGTGGGAGAGGATAACCGCGATGATAGGGAAGGTGGGAAGGGAGACGAGCGCGCAGATGAATATACATCGAATAAAGAGGAAGAGGGAGTGTGATAGGATGTAACGCCGGTGTGCATGGACATGAGTGTCCCGTTGTTGATGTTAGCGCTGCTCCACGAGGCACGCTTTGAGTGACCCCTTCGAATATGGTTGATATCGATTGATTGCGAGCGCAACTGTGAAGGGGACGAGGAGAGATCTATTTCGGGGGCATTGTGAGAGATCAGTTCTTCCGAGGCATCCTCTTCGATGGTGATAGTCATTTCTTCTATGGGCGAGGACGGAGGGGATAATGGCGGTACGGGGTCGTCAAGGAAACGGAGCGCCTGGGCTTCAGAGACGATGGACGTTGGACTGAGAGCCTTTGAGTTGACAAGATCCGTCTTGTTTCCAGCGATGACGCAACAATAGTCCTCCAAGTCCTCGTCGTAGAGGGGTGCCCGTTCACGAAACTCTTCCCACCATTTTTTGAGTGCGGTCAGAGTCTCGGGCTGGTTCACATCGAACATGGGCAAAGCAGCGGCACTGCGAAAAAACGCCATAGATAGCGCTCTTGCCCAGCAGTGTCCTACATGCGATAGTCTTGCATTAGCTTGGCGAACGGACTGAGTAGACGGAAGGACATTGACCCAAATCTGAAGAGTGATGACTTGATCTGTCGTGTTGGGTGGGGTAAGGTCTTTGCGATGAAATCGGCACCGATGCTCGACGACGTGGTGGGTTCGGGTGGTCCACGGGTGGTCTGGGATCGCTGGTGGGTGGTTGTGCTGGTTCAGGTACGTCAGTCGTTCCTTTCATTTGTATCCTCCGGGCTGACGCGCTTTGTCTGTAGCTAGCGGGTCTGTTTCGGGTCGTGGCGAGCGCCGCTCGTTGCGTCGTCCATGCCGCATCGTCTGCTACCTCGCTTGTTGTATTCAGGATGTCCCTGCGGGCGAAGAGCAAGAATTTCACGGCCAAAAACAATGGCCTCTTCGAGATCCTGCACTTCGCCGAGATGTTCATACCGAGAGGAGAGATGAATTGCAAGATTGTAGTCCAAATATTGACCGATGAGGGTGTTCTTCCGGGTGAAGATCGAGAGCTTCTCGGTCAAGGATGATGAGGCTCATATCGGCTCGGCTCGACCGTACTGCGTGGCGAGTCCAATTTCTTGCCCGAGTCAGAATGGCTTGTGTTTCATTCGTCTTCGACGACGCGGTCGGTTCGGGTGGTCCAAGGCTGGGATGTGGGTAGTCCGGATGGTTTTTGCATTTGCATCATCCGTGCTGACGCGCCACCTTGGCCCTAATTGGCTGACTCCTTCCGGGCCGCGGCGACCGCCACTTGTCGCGACGTCCATGCCGCCTCGTCTGCTGTCTCTTGTTTCATTCTGGTGCTCATATTCGCCCTCGACGTGTCCAAATACGTCTCGCTCGTTCATGTAGTCTCATGGCCGGTTTCTTCGATTCAACGTGTTTGCTCGTCGTCGTCGAACTTGGTTTAATCTCCTCCAAGCAGGTTCACGACCCTTTCGTCTCCCGGGCCGCTCGCCTCGCTGGCTGACTCCACTCGTGCGCTCGACGATTGCGCGTCATCCCGTTTCTTCGTCTTGTTGCGGGTTACCTTTGATGGACTGCGTTATGGTGGAAGATGGCGGGGGGAACCTCTGTGGTGCGTCTCCGTAGCCCGTTGAGGTGCGCTGATGGTTCCTTCATCAACAGACGTCGATCTTGCGTGCGTCGTCGCACTCCCTTTCTCCCCCTCGTCCTGCACGTTTCGGTGCGTTCCTCCAACCTGCCTGTCTACCTGTGCGTCCGCGTTTTCGCGCGTGATGCTTATTTCTCGTTCGATATTGGTCGCTGGGTCGCCGGGCTTCCTGGGTCGACGTGCTTCATCACTGTCGTCACCCATACCATCTACGCGGTACCTCGACGCCTCGACACCCTCATCTCAACACCCGTCGCCTCCCTAGGGCCTTCCCACCGTCTCGATGTCGAACGGATGCGCGTGATGCGCTTGAGCTGTTCTTCGTCGTCCGGTCCCTCTCGCGTGCGCTTTCGTCCTCTCATCATACGTCCCTGCTCTCAACATTCTTGCGCTGCCACCTATTGTCGCCAAATGACAGCGCGGCACCTAGGGGCGATCTCCGCCTCCTTTTTGTCCCTCAGCTTTCCTTGTCAGACCCTCAGATGGCCAATCCCCGATTTCCGGACGGGGTTACCGAAGTCGGAGTGACAAGATGGGGTAATCAGTAATCCTCCTACCCCCGGGACAAAGCATCCATTAAACCCGCACCTGAAACACTCGACCCATATCTTGCCACAGGTCACCACCCGATAATCCCTATCTGTGCAAATCCCTATCCAAATCGGCGGGAGGGAGGGAAGAGACGGTGCCCTGCATGGCTAAGCGTTCTCCCTTGAAGAGCCAGCGTAACCCCATAGTGAAACAGGCTGGCAAGTAGCGCATATATACGTAGGGAAAACTCATCGGTTGGTGCGTCGTCGCTGCTATCCTTCACTCTGCGGATGTCGACGAGCCAAGATTACATCATTCGAGAGTGACGTCCAGTCGAAACGCTCGTCCCCGCTCTCGATGGGTTGCCTGAGTTATCAGAAAAGCAGATCAAGTTGCTCCTCACCATCCGGGGCATGAACCCAGACAATTGGCCGGGTGTGTCACTCATCTTGTATAACTTCTCAGAGTAGGATGATAGAATCCATTCTAAACCCTGATCGTTCAGTTCCCGTGGGCCGCCATCATGGAGCAGACGGTAGAACCTGGTCGAATTCATTCGCACCGGTATTGGACTCTGTTGAAATGACGATAAACCATCCACGAAAAATCTCCGACCTTTTTAGCGTGTAAGACCATGTTGGGTTCGCGTACGAACGCGGGCATCGTGCAGCGAGTCGCGCTGCCCGCAGCTTTTATGTCCGTGAAGACGAGAATAGTACTTCTTCTCTAATCGGATCCCAGTCCGTAAAACGTGTCTGAGAATTTTAACGAGTAACAGCATTGGCCATAATGCTGCAGCTCCTATAGTACTGGTTTATAAGTAAACCAAACAAAGTTCGAAATGGAGGCTGCTGACCTTACGAGGCTATATGATGCGCCGACTGGTAGCCTAGAACGACGGTGACGCCCGACAGCGATGAGCACTGTGTAGTGAGCACATACTCATTCACGTTGTTCGCAGCTTGTGGGATGTGTCGATAACTTGGCATTGAGAGCCTACGATAAGGGTGAACGGCAACCTCAGCTTTATTTGGTTCACCTCCGCCCACTACAAACAATAACATAAAAGCGCCAGCATCGCTTCTTTGGGTTGACCAATGTGCTCGTCGTCCACTAGAGCAGGCAGTTCCGCAGAGATCTGGGCCACCATTACAGAGAGAACCAGGAGTCACGAGTAGCGATGCAGGTAGTTTTGTCGGCAACCGGCAACCTCTCAAGCTCGACCCTACTGGCAGTACCTCCATACTTGGGACCACGAAGCAGGATGACATCATTCGCATTTCTATCTCCTCCAACCGCCGTTGATTTGTTGGTACTCCACAGGTGTATGGTTACATCACGGTGGCGAGCTGGGAAAACGTTCACCGTGATCTGGATGTCGACGAACCGGTGACATATTACGCATGAAGCTGCGCCTGAGACGAACATGACCGAAAGGATGCACCTAGCTGGCAATGTTGTGAGGACACCCAGCGAACAATGGGTGAAACGAATGTCGTAGCAGGTGGGGCAACGCACGCTGCATAAGGAACGCAATTCATGGACTGGTTGGGTCACGAATGGCTTCAGAAATGTGAGAGAAATCTGTCGATGGGATCATAGTCGTCATTGATCTGAGGGTGAATGTTTTCCGCAGTAAGCGCTAAACAGTTCGATGACTTGAGGAGTGTACACTTGCCAGGATGCCTGCATCCCTGCCCTCCGCCACCTCTCGCACCCTGGACACAGGCTATATGCGGAAGGTAAGCTATAAGGGTTGCAGATGGGCCATGGTCATCGCGCCTAAACCCGAATACGCGCGGCGTGATAACGGTCGCGAGAATAAGTCATAAATGTGCCTCAGAGGGAAGAAGAAAAAAGTGTACCTTGAACGTGACTGAGATGCTCCTGCTCGTTCAAAGACCTAACCGATTGCCAGGAAGTCGCTCCGGCAACTTGCATTGCCGTTCTTCTGTTGTGGTCGAGCGGGTGTGTACACTGGCAGAGCCAGGTTCAGTACTAGGGGACGATGCGAGTACGATGTCCTCGAGGAAACGGAGCGCTTCGGTGTCAGATCGGATGTCAATGATGGACGTCGAACTGAGAGCCTTTTCTTCCAAAATTCCAGGTCCTCATCGTAGAGCCCGCTTATCCCACCATTGTTTCAGTGCAGCAAGGTGTCGTTCCGAACACCAGTGAGTCTGCGACATCGGCAGTTCCCAGCCAATAGTGCCAGCACGGCCATTCGCGTCCAATTACCCGGCCCTTAGCGTGGCGCAGTTGAAGACGGACGTTTCTGACTGTGAAAACCCTCCCTCACTATCGTGAGATTCGGGGACTGTCTTCTCTGTCCGGCCCAGCTCCTGATGGAGTCCCTCTGAATCCGAGACCCATCGATTCTGTGTCGCAGGATCAGTCGCGATGGCTGCTGAAGCTCCCGTCAAGGATCGTGATGACGACATCCATTTCGAAGAGAGGACGCCTCTGAGGTAATGCACGTCAGTCCTGCAGCATCCACCTCAAGGCTTGAAAGTTGATGAGCGGGGTTGAGAGCTTTGAGACGTGCGTGCTGCTGGAGAACATCATCGAGGTTCGTTTTTTCTTGTTGTGCAGATCGATCTCTCAGTATCTCTTGTCATTTGTAGATGCGACTGCATCCCGACCATCCAGTCATGGTATCTGCTCTCTATGTCCCTCTCCTGCTCGTGCACGTCCGCTTTACCGAAGATCGTGTACGAAACGTCTGAAGAATGTTCTGCCTTAATGCGACTCGAAAAAAATGTGTTCCCACCACCGATCTGACCTTCTGGTTTGGACAATCGCTCACCGTCATTGGCTCGACCTGTGGCCTGACAGAAGGAAAGGAATTCCTGTGCCTGCTCTGTCATTTGCAACCGATCCATGCTCACAGATTGGCTCCCTTGCAAGGTAACTTGCACCGGATTCTCTGTTCAGATCCTCACTCACCCTTGCACTTCCAGATACGCCCCAGTGAACCTGGAAAATGCAATGGTTTTGAACGCGTTCATGCACGGGCTCACCTTTTTTCACAGATTTATGATGCAAACATGACATGTGTCCTCCCAGTTATTCTTGCGTAGCGTGTATCATCACCTTCGGATGGCCCCCATTCGTCAACTTGAACGAATCTATATGTGCTGATGTTTTGAACCTATTCCTCCTTACCTTCTAGCGATCGCTTCGGGCAACTTGCGCTACTGTGCTTTTGCAGTGCCAAGGGGGAGTTCGTGGTCGAGTGGAGTATAGACAGAGCCAGCATTGTTGGAGGGCACCTACAGTGAATTCTGACGACACTTGTTATCCACTGCCTTTACCATACGCGCATTTTTGAACAAGATACCCTTCGTTATTCCCAGTAAGCTAATCATTGCCATCGACAGGATGCCTTTCTTGAATATGTTTTCAGCGCGCATCACAGAGGATAGGTACTTGATAGACATGGTCATCTACGAACTCATCCACGAGAAACGTGAGTCCACAGCGTTTTCTACTTCACACATTTGAATGAAAGCTGGACATCTGTAATAGTCGTTCACCACTTGATATACAAAACAGAGTGTTACAAGATCTCCTACGGTCGTCAACAAAGTGAGCTCTACATCAAAGTGAGGGGCTGATAGGATCCCGTACTAGTATAAGATGCAAGTGTACTATGTAGTAGACCCTTGGGCGCTGCACCGCAAGCCCACCAAATTCAAATAATGGATGCAGATTGGATAGCAATTAGACACAGCGAGAACGAGCAATTGAAAGCACGACAGCTAACGAGGGTATACAGATAGAGCTAGGCACCGAGGTGGATATATAGAATGCGCTGATCGAATGGGATATTCCCAGATTTCATCGTCATATTCAGCGCGAACGCTGCGCGGGTATGATCCAGACGACCAGACTCATCCACCATATGCTTGTAAAAAGTCGACGTGATCTTGTTCGTCTCACCGTCATCCACTGCCCACATTGTTCCTATCACAGAGCGGAACCCAAGGAACTGCATCGCCGACGCCAGATGGATCACCTCGTCCGGACTCTCTTCGTCTCCAACAGTCGTATGACACGCAGAGAGATACGCAAATTCGGGATTCTTCAGATCGCACCCGATGATCCGTTGGATGGTAAAGTGTCCGTCGTGCAGAGCGAACGCCGACTCGAACGGCTGTGTCGGATTCGGGAGACCATGACATGCAAAATGAACCCATTCATTCTTTCCGAGCTCTTCAACGACCCTACAAATGTAGGATTCCTCTCCATCTATCCGCGTGAACGTGGCGCGGCCTTCGAGGTGCTCGCCAATGTTGCCCAGTTCCGCACCTACGGAATGGAGCTGAGTTTCTCCAGCGGCTTTCGCTTGACCGATGGCGATAAAACGTTTCTGGTCAGTTACAGAACTGCGTGGATCGTGACGTCTAGCACGAATGAGAGCTGTGAGGGTTGGGGTGTAGGACGAGATGTAGAGCTGAGGGAGATTCCGTTGACCTGTCCTATACGGACCAGCAGCGTGCAACGGAAGCAAAGAGAACTCGGCGGTGGGACACCACCAGATGCGTGATTGCAATGGATGGGTCCTCAGTAGGCAACTGACAATGGGAGAAACGATCCAATCCCAGAGTTTGCGTAAGAAGGCCCCAAGCTCCCTAGTCATGTCTGCCCTCGTTGCGCGCGCAGTCAAGGTCTGGAGCTCTGTTGACAGGTCTCGAACATCTTCCTGTGTGATCTGCAATGGAATATGAACAGGGTCATGATCGAGGAAGATGATGAGCGCATCACAGCTATGCCGGCTCGCATTGACAATGATGACCGGTCCCCTGCTGGCCGCTCGTCGGAGATCCGAAAAACAGGAGGGAAGAAGAAAACGGGAGAGGCCAGGGAGCTCGCGAATATTGGTGACGACTATTTCCAATTCGAAGTTGAGATGGCATAGTCGTTCGTGTTGATCAGCAGCAGGTGAATCTAGGGTACCGCGAACGAGCGAGGCTAGACACGTGAATTCATCTGCCAACGTCTTTCCTGCCGGACTAGATGCCCTGACATCCTCCAGCGGGGAATGGAGGCGAGTAAGCTGACTCCAGAAAACACCTCGGCCTTGTTCGAGAAGCTCGACTGCACGCGCAGAAGCACCTTTGTGAAGACACGCTGAGAACGCGTCTGCTGCGAGGGACGACGTGTGTGCTTTGAGGATGCCAAGATGTTCAGGTAATGACGGCAAAGTGGCCAGATGTTGAACAAGTAATCGAAGGGATGTTTCATATGCGAGAAGTAGAGGGATGTTGGAAATCTTCTGACACACGGATCCATGCTCTAGCAGTAGAAAGATCCGTGGAAGAGACAGTGTGGGTGATATGTGCTAGTTGAGCGTAAAGACTGAACAACTCCTCCTGATCCTGTAACTGCTTCGACCGCGCGAACCGACGTCGGAGGTACCTTGCAAGGTTATCTAAAGACAACGACCGATGAGGGTGTCCTTGCAGGCAAAGGTTCAGAGCTTCTCTGTCGAGGACAATAGCCTCATCGAGGTCCTGCATGGCCCCGAGCTGATTGTACCGATTGAAGAGATAAACTGCAAGGTTGTTCAAAGGCGACAACCGATGAGGGTGTCCTTGCGGGGAAAGGTTCAGGGCTTCTCTGTTGAGGACAATGGCCTCGTTGAGATCCTGCATGGCCCTGAGCTGATTGTACCGAGTG
>MU131341.1:0-11178 GCA_015039435.1 Imleria badia
CTCGATCGGAAAGCGAGAAGTGTCTAAAGACAACCGAGTGTGCCCAAGTTGTGGTCAGTTATATGAACAGCAAACATGAGGCAGGTGAGCGCTTCCTCGCACTGCCATGAGAACCGCTATTCCCATTGGCTGTGAAGTTATAACTGGCTACAGCAAGTCTGAGCCTTCGATAACTTGCGGAAAACGTACCTTTTGCTAACTACATAAGAGCTACTAGTAACTACATGAGAGCTTCGTTCGAAACTTCAGGCGGTTTCAGGCGGTTTCAGGCAGTACTGCAGGACATATAGTGGGCTGCTGGCATTCTCAGTGCAACGGGGTACGCCCGGAAAACTGACCTTGAAAGCCGTACACAACAATCCCTTCGGCGGTTCCCGCAGAAATCACACCCGATAAAGCCTTGATTAAAGATACTTGCATGTACTACTACAGCATCACGTTCAAGGAGACCCAAAACTCCACACCAGAAAACTCTCGAGCATGGGCGGTGTGAAACACTAAGTATCTTTTGAGTTTCGTGCGAACATATTTAGATGATTCCGATGACGGTACCACACTGCAAACCCAACGCCGTGTGCCACGTCTAGGCTCTGCTTACACTCTAAACCACCGGCAGTCTGCCAGATACTTGTAATCCTATGAAGATGTCACTACCACTCAAACGGCCCGAGAGATTGCATGCGCCATTTCCGTATCCTGTATCTTCACCTTGAGGATCTGCACCGGCGGGAGCCTCAGGCATCGTGATCTAAATCACACAGCGTACATATGAAAAATGAACAGAACTCGAAGATATATTGATGAATCACAAGACCAGCGAGCAAACTGTGTCATTTAGATAAATACCTGCAAACGACAGTGTGGAGAACGAACAAAGTAAATGATAAGTTCCGAGTCGCCGATGACATTGAATATTGAGTCATAAGAGAACTCACCGCTGGCATCGAAGTGTTAATCCGCAGGTAGACACGCTAGCGGAGGGTTGTGACCAGACACGACCCCTCAAAAGTCCTTCTCGGTCAGAAAATGCCCTTGAAGGATTCTGCCCATGTGCGTCTGAGCGAATGGCAGCCCTCTGTTCCGAATGGCAAGTAGCGCCATCACGGAAGGCAGCGGAGAACCCGAGAACGTGATTTCCATCTCTTCAAAACCGCCAGGGATATTGAATAGATTCCGCCGGGTTGCTGTATTGTTAGGTAACTCTTTCGTGGGTACGTCAAGGAAGCGACATAACCGGAGGTACGATGCATAGTCTCTGAGACAGAGCTGTCCAGAGAATACGTTCAGCTGGTCGATCAAAGCCCATGGTGGATTCCAGTCGGAGGGGAGGGGAGGGATGGAATAAAGCCTAAGATCGTCCGATGGTTTCATGCGCTGGGATGTACGAGGTGCATACACATGAAGGTGGACAGATTCGCTTGTCCTGATGTCTGGCATCAACCGGTCTGCTTCGAATGGGCTCAGCAGAATGAGTACTTGGTCGCGATCCCCTTTATTGGAGAGAATCCATTGGACTGGTTGGAGATATTGATCAATGGTCCCTCGAGTGGACTCAGGCTTGATCGTCCTGCAGAAGTCCGCTGTCGCCAAAATAAATGGGCTCCAGACATCTGCTTCGCGAGTAGCTGCAGAGCTCATTTCTAGCGATGTAAAGATGGGAAGGAATGCGTTTCCAGAGAGCAATGGAAGAATGTTACCAGTCTTGACGAAGGCCACAACGTCCGGGTGAAGGTAATGTTCCGCTGGTTCCGTCTTAGGGGGCAACTCCACCTCTCGTTCGCGCTCTTGCTCGCGGTTGACCTCCCGTTTTTGTTCTTCTTCCATCTGTGCACCGGGAAGTGATAGAACGCCGAGGTCTTTGCAACGTTGCCGGATGCCTGGATCGAGCGCCGACAAATTACTCTGCGCATTCTTAGATTCGCAGGGTGCATAGAGATCTGCCAATGATTTCAATTCTGGCTGGATCCATGCGTCCGAAAGCTGCTCTGGCGCGAGCTCATTATCGCAGGACCAGGACCAAGCATCATATTTCGATTTATGGTTCATGCCTTGTTGGGCCCAGTAAGGAGCCCGTTCATGAATATCGGTCCAGGTCTCTTGTATTGCCCAGCGTAAGATGTCCACGGTAGTGACTTGGGTGTTCGGCTCTTTTTTGCCAGCCAATGCACGGATGCTCCGGTCAACTTCGGGTGGCGCAAAAAACATAACCGAATGACTATGACCCAGCTTGCGCATCCGCATGCAACCTAAAATTAAAAGACGTGAGGGACAGTGAATGAACCGAGGCACCAAAACGAACCTTGAACCAGGGCATCTTTTGTCACCTTGGGACCTAGCGTAACCCCTCCTCGTGACCCAATGGGAAGTTTTATGTCTGTGCCTCTTGTGTGCGCATGATCTAGATACACAACACATCGGTCTAGCTGCCGAGAAAGTGGCGACGACATCATTGGTTGACTGATGCCACTTCGTGAGAGTACCATCAGTTCGTTATTGTTGTTAAAATAGATGGCTCCAGTAGCATCGTGGGCGATACGCAGCCATGCTCTAGCCAGTTGGAGATTAGAAAGATCGAGGATCTGTGCACCAACATCCAGCAAAACACGGATTTGGGGTAGTTGACTGGCTACCATGTGGAGGAATTTACGCGTGGTCCATCGTTCGCCACTCTCATGAGTGACAATGTAGAAGTCATTTTCGGGCTGCAGGAGATACGCGAGGACTTTGGCATTGCTTCCCTTCTGATGATCAAGGTCGCGTTGAGCGATAGACATGGGTAACAGCCATCGACCGTCGTTGGTGCCAGAAAATCCTGATGCTTAGTTTAGCGACTGAAGTAAACGTCACGGCATGAGCTGCGGGCTCACTCACCAGTTATAAGCTTTTCCCGTTTCTCTGCTAAATCCCAGCTGGATCCAGAGAGTTTCAAAGGAAATTCCTTTGCTTCTTGAGGGAACACCGCCCGCGCGAGGTAGAAATCCACAGCTGCTTGATTCCAAGCGAAAAGGGGGAATATGAGCGTGTCCCATTGCTCCGATGACCTGAGGTTGATTTCGCTGAAATTCCGAAGCGAGTCCGGCACTGACTCGCGATCATACTCTTTGATCCAAAGTGCGTATTCCACAGATGGGTCATCTTGGTCGAGCAGAATTTCAAAAGAAACTCTCAACTGCTCCTCGCTGAGGCCGGCATAGTAGTAAGATAAGCACGTGAGAATGATGGTGAGATCAGGATGACCGAACTGGGTGTTGGGTGCCGGTACGTCCTTGGCTCGATATGGAACTGCAAGCATTATGGGCGTCGTGGAACGATGTGCTCTGCGTTGCCACTGTGACCCGGGAACAAGGCCATAGTCAACACGCCATCTCCGCTCCGCAAGGGCAAATAAGAGGGTCCGGGAGGTCAGGAGTCCACGGAGTAACAGTAGTCCAGTCCAAAGACGACTCTGGTCAGACTGCTTAGCGTACTCCTGCACCCTCTTCGCTGTATCGGGAACTTGGAGCATATCTTCGTCAGAGATGAAACTGCGAATCGCATCGTGCAATTCAGGGCTGATGTCTTTAAAGTTGAAATCGGGAATCCACCCTGCCATCACATCTTCTGTAATCGATGATATCAGGTGTCGACCGACATCGGAGGCTCGCACGATGTGGACGCGTGGAAATGACCCTGGTGGGCCGTGTTCGTACTCCATGGTGTCAGGAGCATATCTCGAAAGAGAACATAGGTGCCTCTTCGCGAGCCTGAGGACTTGTTGAGTAATCGTCCATCGGTCAGGGTATCCATCCATATATTGCTTGGGGCCCAACGTGTAAACCAATTGGAATCGGGGGTGAAGGATCTCGTCGCTTTCGTCCAGAATATCTCGAGCATGAGAATGAAGCCACTTTTGAAGGCTCAGCCACTTGGACGCACTGTCCGGACCACCATGAGCATCGCTGCCACGCTCACCATGGTGGTCCGCGTGTGTATTTTCTTTTTTACTCGAGGTGTCTGGTGACGGGCCCAGCACCCGAAACATGCTCGCCACATAACCGTCTCGTGGCAGCTGGAGTTCAATAGGCAATCCAATCAATGATTTTCAATATATGGGATAGAGAATTATATATGCGCACCGATCGGAACAACAGGGCTGTCTTGATGTACTTGTAGATCAATTTTGCATGCTTCAGCAACGGGCCGCTCGTAAGTTTTCCCGCACGTATCTGTTCCTCCACACTCATCAACTTGAGTGACATGACGTGCTCGGGTTGGACGAGTAGAATCCCACGCTCAGTCATGCATTTAGACATGAGCTTGTGAAGATCGTCGATTTGAAGGCTGATCACCTTATCTCTGTAATCGTAATCGGGGGTGCGAGAGAAGGGGAGGTGGTATATTGGCCTGTTAGTAAGCCGGCTGAGGCGAGAAACGAGCAAATCGAACATCTGGACCGTCAGCGCTTTTGGAACAACGATACGAACAAGCTGTTTGCCATCGGCAAGTACGGCGGCGGCGATGGGGATGATCACGGATGATTTCCCTTCGCCCATGTTGACTTGCGTTAATGTGTTTTCACCAGATCGTGGGGACATAATCTCCATCGCAGTTTCTACTTGAGCCCGACGAATGAGAAAGTTTCCTTGTACCTGACAAATTCGAGCAGTGCTTAGTAGAGACGAGTACTTGGATAGTAATTGAAAACCCACTTGGATTAAGAGCCAATCTGGATACTCTTCAGGATTCCATCCGTCACATCCCTCATTTTCCAATTCCTTTGAAAACTCTTCTTCGAGGCCGTCCCAAGAAAATCGGAGCAATCTCCGCGCACGTTGAAGGTCCAATAGGAGTAATGCCAGCGAAGTCAAGCAGTTCTTCCAATGTGGAGGGATGTCGATTGGTGAGGTGGATGCGAGATAACGCAAGAGTACATCTGCAGTGATCGGCGGCCATTGACCAAATCGATCGGATGATTGCTCATACGGATCGGTTGTTGGACCCAGACTCTTCTTCAGAATGTCCAGAGAGTCCACATAGTTGGCTCTGCACCGCGCATAGTGCTTCTTAAGTTCTTCAACGAGATTCTCTCCTACCACTCTGTGAGTCATTCGAGATTCCATGCGAACGTATTGTGCGCTGGCGTCAAGGTGAACGAGATATTCTCGTTGAAACGAGGGGTCTGGCCGAAGAGACGAGAATAGTTGATCCAATGCAGAGATATCATCTGACGATGTATTGTGACTGTCGCGAAGTAAGAAGCTACGAGCCGGTAGTTCTGGCGCTGATCGATTACGAAACAGCTGATGGAGGGTGATCTCCCTAGGTGAATGTTCATTGCAGTCTTCCAGAGAGGTTGGCCCAGTAGCATTCGGAGGAAACAGATATGCAGCCCGCCGCGCAGCATTCTCGGGCTTCTCTAGTAGTACCAAAGGCCGTTTAACACTGTCAGCTTCATAGTGGCGATCCCAGTAATATCCTTTCTTGATTCTCGAGTACGCAGCGTCGATTTGAGGATACCGAGTTGTAACGGGCCAAGGCTCCACAAACGCTTTGAGTTTCATGATTGACCGAAACTCGGCCGACTGTAGGAGACAAAGTGCTGCCTGAGCACCCGTTTTGCATGTCAGTGGATCAGGCCGATGCCAGCTGGTCATGGCATGGGCATAAGCGAGAAGTCGTGTACTCTTCGGGCTGCCATCCCCTACCAAGCAACCCAGTTCGGTATCCACGTTGTAGGTATAATATAATGGTTCACCGGGCTTGCGAGAATGGCTGCCAACGTCAATCCGAATTTTATGATCGCCATGTTCTTGGAGGCAACCATTTGGTATGAGGACACGTCTCTGGATAACTGTCTCTGGGATAAGGACCCCTGCAAGGTGGGTTTTCTGCCGGAGAACGAGGAGGTTCTCCAAACCAAACAATGCCCCAATGCATTGGTTCTCGTCATAAACCATATCCTTGAAGTCACGGGATTCGAGCTCTTCCCTTTCATTGACAAAAAAGGACAAGTCGTAGCGCGGCAAAGCGACAGACAACCGTGGCGCCGACATGGATTGGTCAGAGCCGATGGGGGACGTGTAAATTAGGAGATTCCTGGACCAGCTCTTAGGCTGAAAGTCTTTGTCGAATAAAGCGCCGAGTGTGGAGATCAAGTACTCATCGTCGACGGTGTTGAGACACTCGAAACACTTGGAAAACATTGCCCAGGTTGGGCTTCGGATGTCTACAAGGGTCTCGTGGCCTTTGTGGATACGATATTGTCCAGATGCGCAATCAGTCCTCCAGTGCTTAGGAGATGTGCCCCAAAGCTGTTGAAGAGGGCGTATTTCAATGGTCTTTGTGGTCAAATTCAACCAGTGAACATAACCATCGACGAGAGCTGGTGGAAGGTCCCCCTTGAATTTTATCGAAGGGATCAGTTCGAGTACTTCGTTTGTTTGTTTTCCATGGGCTCGAAGAACCAGGTTGTTATCTCGTTGCGAAAAGTGCACCTGACAAGTATTTAAACCACCGTTATAATACTATGAAGAGTTGTAAAACTACCTTATGCTCGGACCTCGTAGCGAAGGTCGTGAAATCCATTCCTGGGAGACTGGATGGTATGACAAGCAAGCCTTGCTGCAAATGATGATAAGGTACGTTTGTTGATATCAGAAATTGCAACATGTACGCACATCACGAAAGATTTTTTGGCATTCTTGAGACTCTCGAATCTCAAGCGGCAAACTGTTCAATTGTTGGCCGTTCACGCGAATCGTTCCATCTAGCAGGTTAATGTGCACTGTCTGCAAGGGTTGGTCCACGGTCTCTTCGGCTTCGTAAGTAAGCCAACGAGAATTTGGATACAGCAATTGTTCCCATCTGTGCGCACCCGGCTGATAACTAGGGAAAATCTTGCGAACTGCAAGGTCAACACCATAATCTGATGCATTGGAAAGGATTACATCCCGCAAAATATCCTCGAGAGCAGGACAGAGACAAATGTCTCGTCCAAGGAGCAATCGCGAATATCTATCATTAATGGCTGAAGAGTTGAAGCATGAGTGTCAAGAGTATTCCACATTCAATGATTAGACATACATTTGGGACGGAGTGCAGATATAAAGAACGCACAGGAAAGCAGAGCATCGACATCCTCTGCAGAATGGAAGAGATTATGGAGAGTGGCAGGGTCAACATCAAATGTGCTTCGGCAAGTGGAAGCCAGGTCCAGCAAGCGATTCCTGCGTTCCTCGTTCGTAGGTGCCTTTTCCAGGTCGTACGATAATTCCTGCACCCATTTGAATGTTTTCCTGCGTACATTCCGAAGAAGTGCGATAGATCGCTCCGCGACGCCTTCACTGGGGCTCGACGCAAGCACCCGAGTGAGCAATAAACAAATGGTATTCATCAACACACCATCGATCGTACCAGCTCCGATATGCACAAACAAGCTATCGAGCTCGTCTAGAAGGGCGTTGCAAAAGGATGAATCCTGGAGCTCTTGATGCCAGATCCATACCCCTGTATTTAAGTCCAGTGGTCCTACCTGAGATACCGCGTGGGCAACGAGGAAATGAACTCCATGACGACGGAAGTTGAGGGTCCTACTGCATAGTCCCCGCAGGATGTTGAGCCACTGGAGCGAGCCTCCGCTCCGCAAGTGTCCAAACGCAACAAATTCGTCGAGGGAAAGATCCGCAGGACAGTCCGCTTGAGCAGACAAGACGTCGTTGGAAGTATGAGAGGTATAATCTATATACTTTGCCAAGTCTTGTTCATCCCACCGATAGCTGAGATTGAAAGAAAGGAACTTCAACTTTGGACGCCATATCGAGAGAGTGTCGTCCACGGCGCTTATTACATTTGGATGTTGGACAACATAACGTAGCATCGGGCTATTTCTCGGAGGATGGGAACTCTCTGGATCAAAAAGAGCAAAGTGGATCTGGATGCCCAGCGGTGGCGATCCATGTTGCCGAGTCTGACTCTGAGTTTCTGTAAAGTACCGCGACAACTTGTTTACAAATGCGAGAAGTGTGCATCCTTCTTTTCCATCGAGCGAGTGTTCACCAAAAAGTAGTTGGTGAAAACAATATACAAGGCGGGCCACTGCAGAACGCCAGATACGTATGCACGCTGGGCATTGCAATTCAAATACGACGACTTTGGCATGTATTAGCAAGGCAGGCAATGGTGATTCTTCTTTTTCGATGCGAGCTTTGAGGTACTGAAGATCCATGGATTGGTCATAATAACGGACAGGAAAACTGTCCTCGGTGAATTCAGTTGAAAGTACCGACCATCCCTGATGTGATCGGGAATGGCGCGCAGAGAGGTACTGGTATGCGCAGGACAGGCGATGGAGGCTGGTTTTCTTGCGGAGGAGCAGTCCTTCTAAGAATGCAATCGGAATTTCAGGGGGATAGTCGGCGAGCATGGGGATCTCCTTCACAGCTAGCTTGTCAAGGGCGACAAAAAACTCGATCGCAGTTAGGAAGATGATAGAAACCTCTTCAGTACCCTGGAGCCGTGTCTTATCAAAGTTGATTCCCAGTATCTCATAGTAATCCTTCATCCCGTGCACGTGCGCCTCATAGTAACCTTTCATCATGTACTGATCCATCAAGACCTCGAGCTGTTCGCATGCTTCATCGACATCCGTGACGCGGGCAAGCCAATCGTCGATGCCCTCCTCAATCGATTTCTCGACGTCGTAGAGAGTAACATCAGGGTCGACATAATATACCTTGTCGAAAAAGGACCCATTCGAAGACAAGAAATCCTCAATGGTACCGCGGCGACGATGACTGGGATGGAAGGAGGTAGAAACAGATTTGGGGTTAGGATTCGCGAGCACGCTGCGAATGTATTCACGACTGTCCAGGAGTGAAACCTTGGTATCTCGGGCGAGTTCATCCTGGGAAGGATTCCGAAATGGGGAGACGCGAGTGCTCAGCTCCTTCCACCTGCTGTCAAGGGTCTCCCGAAGACGAATGCTCGTCTGCAGCGCCAATTCAGAGACCGCGTCGGTGGATGAGGAACCCAGCTTGCTTAAACGTCGGAGAATTTTAAATGACATCAAGTGAAGCATATCACTAGATAGATTTGCTTTGTCTGCCTTGATTGCAAGAGCGCATATGAAGCATAACATGAATCGTTTGTAGGAAGCACGTCCGAGAGGAGAACGATCAACCGACGTCTGGATTAAGACCCTTATGAAAAGCCAAAGAGAGGAACGATTCCAATTAGCCTGTGACTCGTCAGATTCAGAGTCCCACGGCCACCGGCGAACGTTGTCGCGAACATGTTTTGTGATGCGAGGGACGTTAACAGTACGACCACCACCTCGCAAGATGCAAGCAAGCAGCGCAGTGATATATCGCCGATAAGGGGGAGGGGAGGGAGGGGGGAGAAGATCCAAGTTGATAGCGTTGGGTCGAGAGAGAAAATTGGCAAGTTCAAATCGGAAGTCCTCATCGTCAAACACCTCGTTCGGCGTTTCGATGGCTGACCAAGGATAGGAGCATAGCAGAGACCCTGACGTTTCCTCTACAGCATCACTGCTCGGTGATACCTCGAACGACTCGCACAGCGTACAGTTCTCCCCTTTCGTGAGGACGACCGCAGCATTTTGACATCTGATGAAAAACACAAGGATATCTACATATGTTTTGTCAGCACGGATCAACGGAGAACATGTGGACGTACCTCCTGTTTGCATTTCCCCCAGCTGGGAGATGACGTGGCCGGTGCCCAGGTGCTCAGACTGAATGGAGGCTTGTAAGTTTTCCAGCATCATTGTGATGCGAGGCCACTGGGGCTCAGAGGTACCGTAGCCGTCTGTGCTACTGTAAACTTGGGCAACAACCCACGCTGTACGAGCCAGCGAAAGATCGTTCTGTAGGGTATAGTCGTCAGAGTGGGGAAGCTCCGCAGGAAGAAACACGTGAGTAACAGCATAATTCAATTGTCTAGTGGAGTCGATTT
Organism: Imleria badia; assembly: GCA_015039435.1. Classification (NCBI taxonomy): domain Eukaryota; kingdom Fungi; phylum Basidiomycota; class Agaricomycetes; order Boletales; family Boletaceae; genus Imleria; species Imleria badia. The sequence goes on from MU131341.1 coordinate 9,952, forward strand.
CGTCGGGGAGCTGGGTATCTGAATCTGAATCAGCACAGCCCAGTGATACGGGAGTATGAACCAATGCCGGTGGAGTCGTTTGAAGGTTGGGATCGTCAGATGTAGACGTAGTGGACATGGTGGTATTACTTAGGTGTGGCGAGTCTGGCGACTCGGTTGTTTTCACCTAATGCTCCCGATTATTAAGCCTTATAATAAGGAGTGGCGTGACGTGTCACCGCTTATAATTTGGCTTGTTTACACTATTATCCCAACACCGGCAGTAAATACTGCCCTAAATACACTACGGTACTTAGGGAAAAAGTACTACGGCTCGGGCTAGGTAGGGGGATGGCTGTGCCGTAGCACGTGCTTCGGTCCGCAAGCGGTACGCACCTGACACGCGCACAGGCCTTGTGGCTGAGCTCCCCTCCTGAGACCTTCCCACGGCCTTCCCTCCCCCCCACATTGTCGCCCACGCCGTCTGCCCCAATCCTGCCCGCCTCCCGCCGCCCGCCGCCTGCTCCCTTCGTCTTCCTTGCCCTGGACGGCATCCTTGACATCCTCAAGCCTTTTCCTCTTGCCCTTAGCAGCGTATGGCGCCGCCATCGAGCACATCGCGCCCGTCTCCCACCTCTTCCCCCGCTCATTATCCTCGCTCGGGACAACGCTCGCCATCCTTGAGGGTCTTTTCAGTGTTGACCAGCTGTCCCCCATCATCCGCATTGTTCTCTACGTTGCTGAAAGTGGTCGTCCGGGCCGGCTTTCTTGATACTTCCCAACACGGTCTACACCCTCAACACCTCTTCTGCTGCTCGCCGTTCTTTCGCTTAGAAAGGGTAGTGACGTGAGATCTGAAGCGCTTCTTTTGATCCGAACTTAATTTCCGATGTTGGTCAACTCGGTCTTTAGCGTTCTTACTCAACGTCTTCGAGATCGGGCAATGGATCGCCTTCTGAGTCGGCGTCAGAAGGGGCAGGGTTAGACGGTCGTTGGAACGGGTTAGTCCTTCTTAGGCATGGTCCCCAAACCAATCTATTAGTTTCGTATGTAGCTTTAACGGTAACGCGCAGGTAGGTGGAGAGCCTCAAGGGGTCAAAGACAAGAAATATGGTTACGTAGAAGAGGGGGAGGAGCGGGACCGCGAGTCCAGCGGCGATTAATGCGAGGATAAGGATGGGGGTGCGGAGGTCTCTCGAGAAGCTGTAGACATGCTTCGATATGCTCACGTGCCTCGATGACTCTCTG
>MU131343.1:0-11101 GCA_015039435.1 Imleria badia
TACCCCTTGCACTGCCCCGCCTCATGTACTTCATCTCGGAGTACCTGATGACTTGCTCTGACTAGTACCAACTCATAGCGACTCATCTAGCATAGGATATCGATAGATCTAGTGTACACATGTACAAACCCCTATCTAGTATATAAAGGCCAGGAGCGCAGGGCTGGAATCCCCAGTCTTGTCCTCTTGGAGAATTCCCATTCTTCACTGCTACTCGCACTCGCAGTGAGTACTGGTTGTTTCAGAAGGCAGCATCTAATGGATTGGGAATAAGTGGATCAATTGTGACAGGGGAATTAGGACGAGACGAAAGGCGTGCCACGAGGGGAGTGTGGGGAGGAGGAACAGGGAGGAGACAAGAGGAAGGTCCGTCAAAATGTTCCAAGCTGACCACGTAGTTCTCTTTTTCTTCTGCCGTTAGGATTTGGTAGATATGTTGGAAGGTGGGCCAAATGGTGGGGGGAGGAACAGATTCAATATAGTGGTTAAACCCATGAAGGCAGAGGAGGGTGAGGAGTTGTCCAGGTATGTCAATCAACACGATCCTGAGGGGGGTGTCGATGGAAGGTTGATAATTGGAGGGTACAGTTAGGGAGTGGAGACAGTTGAGATGGAGAGTGTCCTGGAATAAACGAACTAGCTCTTGCGAGATGGGGTCATCCTTGTAGAGGGGAAGGGTTTCGATGGCCTGAAGGATGAGGGGGTTGGAGATGCAGGAAGAGTAAAGGGTGTGCAGGGCTGGGGCAGGTAGGAGGGCAGGGCAGACATTACGTGTACAAAGCCAGGTGAGGGAGATGTTCTCCATGGTAACTGTAGGCGAAGATGAAGACATAGGAAAGGAAATTGAAAATCAATAGTATGAAATATGCAATAAGGAATGCGACAAAAACAGGAGTGTGTTGAAGTGTGGTCTGGGGGGAGTTGATTACGGTATTGGAAAAGGGTAGTGTAGTAAGGTTCATTGGGTTTAAATCGAAAGATGAAGCCAGGTTGTTTGCGAGCTCGAGATTTAGCAGGGGGTACTTCACGAAGAGACATCACGTCTGCTGGTTTCGAGGTCATATACAGAAGGGGACAAGAGGGAACGAAGATGATGAGTGGTTTTATATCTGTCAAGAACATGGGAGGCATGTCTGAGATTGAATTCGGGTTCCCAGGTGTTTTCTGATGAGGGATAGCTTTTCCATGCGGTTAGGTACCTGTGATGTCTGGCAGTGCCTCAATGAGAGATGATCCGATCAATTTCATACTCTTATTTGTTATCAATTAGGTCGGGCGGTGGTCGGGAGAAGTTGGGACCATGCATGTCAGTTTTGAGATAAGGAGATAGCAGTGAAGCGTGGAAAACATTGTGAATTTTCCATGTGGGAGGGAGTCGAAGTTGGTAAGTGAGTGGGGATAGGACCTGGGATATTTCAAAGGGTCCATGTCATTTGGGTGCAAGTTTCCTAGATGGGTAGTGAAGGCGGAGATGGGTAGCTTCGAGCCAAACCTTGTTACCAATTTTCCAGGGGGAGAAGTTCCAAGAGGAACACTCCATCATGATATGATGGGCAGTCTCGTGTGCCGCTAGGGCTTCTTTCCGGGCTTCTTCTAGGGAGGAGAGGCAAGTTTCAAGAGCAGGGAGGAAGGTCTTTCCGAGCAGAGGGTAAGATCTAGGATTATAGCCGTAGAGGAGGGAGAAAGGGGAGACTTTGGTGGAGCTATGGGGGATGGAGTTGTGATGGAATTCCACAGTGGGGAGGAGATCGGCCCATTTCTGAGGATTGTTGGAACAGAAGATTCGGAGATAGGTTTCAACTTCCTGATTGGTGCACTCAGTTTGTCCATCCGTCTGGGGGTGATATGCCGTGGATAATCAGATGTCATAAAGGAGAAGGCGAGCAAGTTCTCTGGCAAATGCTGATGCGAATTGTGGTCCTCTGTCAGAGATGATAGAATCGTGTAGCCCAAAGTGTTTAAAGACATGTTCAAGGAAGAGAGTGGCTACGCCAGCAGCGTCAATGGTTTTAGAGCAGGGGATGAGAGTTACCCCCTTCGTAAGGCCGTGGTCGACCATGACCATTAAGGAGTCATGTCCTCGGAAGAGAGGAAGGTCGGTTACGAGGTCGACAGATAGCTATTTGAAGGGCAGAGATGTCGAAGAGGGGATGGGAGAGAGTGCAGGAGATGCAGGATGTATATTTACTTTGTTTTGCTGGCATATTGCACAGCCGGCGATGAAGCTATTGACAAATGTGGAGAGGCCTGGCCACCAGAAGTCGCGTTCGAGGATGACTTTGGTGTGGAAATGACCTGCATGACCAGAAGCAGGAGCCGTGTGAATGGAAGTGACCAGGGATTGTCGGGCAGGTAGGGGAATGTATAACCGTCCCTTGAAGTAGAGTTGGCCATTATCAAAAGTCCAGTCCAGGAGAGAAGAGTGGGGGAAGAGAGGAGATCCTTCCTGGAGGCTTTGGACAGCGTGCAGAACAAGTGGGTCGGAAGAGGAGGAGGACAGGATATGATGGGCAAGGGTAAGGTCAAGTGCGTTAATGACTAAGGGTTCTGGACAAATGGCGGCATCCACATTGTCTTGGGTAGTGTCGACATGATCTTTCCGAGATAGTGCATCAGCGGGTCCCATCTTGGTTCCCGGGGTAACTTGCCAGCAAATGTCGAAGTCCTGTAGGAATAGGGACCATCGGGCCTGATGTCGGGATAGTTTACGTGGTCTTTAGTATAAGAGAGATTTTTGTGGTCAGTGAGGATGGTGATCGAATGGGAGGTTCCAAGGAGGTATTGGCGCCATTCTTCAAGGGCCAGGATGACGGCGAGAAGTTCTCGGTCATAGATGTCATAGTTGCATTCAGCAGAGGAGAAGGTTTTGAAGAAGTAGGCACAGAGATGAGGGTCTCCATTGGTGTCTGTTTGCATGAGTACAGCGCCAGCAGCGAGAAGAGAGGCATCCGTCATGATAGAGAATGGTCGAGATACATCAGGGATCTGAAGAACGGGGGCAGAGGAAAAGATGGCTTTGAGGGAGTCAAAAGCTTTCTGTTGAAGGGCAGTCCATGCCCAAGGTTCATCCTTGTGAGTGAGGAGGTTTAGAGGGGCAACAATGTTGGAAAAGTTGGGGATGAACTTGTGATAGAAGTTCGCAAAGCCGGTGAAGGAATGGATTGCTTTGACGGAGGTGGGTGGTTTCCAATCATGGATAGTGACTAGTTTCTTGGAGTCCATCTCAACTTTCCCTTGGCTGATGATCATGCCCAAAAATTCCATCCGCGGAATGTCAAAGGTGCATTTGGAGAGTTTCAGAGATAGTCCGTGTTCTCGAAGTCGTGAAAGGACACGACAGGTGCAGGTGTGGTGAAGAATAGTGTCATCTTTCGTATGGATGGCGATGTCGTCCATATAGATTTTAAGCCATCTCTTGGCAATCATGTTGGTGAAGATGTGGTTCATAAAAGCTTGGAATGTGGGGGGAGCATTGCTGAATCCGAAGAACATTACAGTAGGTTCAAAGAGACCTAAGGGGGTGATGAAGGTGGCCTTCCATTGGTCTTTTTCCCAGATACGGATGTTGTTATATCCCCAACGAATGTTGAACTTGGTAAACAGGGTGGAATTCTTCATATTGTCGATGAGTTCAGGGATAAGGGGTAAAGGGTATGCATTCCGGATGGTGTGAGAGTTCAGGTATTGGTAGTCCTGGCAGGGGCAAAGAGATCCGTCCTTCTTTGGGACAAAGAAGAAAGGAGATGCCTGGGGGGATTTCAAGGGAATGATACGGCCGGTCTTCAGATGTTCCTCAACAAATGCTTTGCAAGTCTCCATCTCCGCAGGGTTTAGAGGATAGACCTTAGCAATCTTCAGAGAGAAGGAGGGAAGAAGGTCGATGGTATGGTCATAGGTGCGATAGGGAGGTAGTTTTGCATGAGTTTGTTCTGAGAACACATCTGCGAAGTCCTTACACCAGTCAGGAATTTGTTGTTCCATGGGGACGTCCCTTTGGGCAATCTGGGTGGAGATGGTGGTTTTGTTGATAGTTTCGCTTTGGTGCCATAGTTCGCGTTTTCGAAGTTGTTTGGCAATATTTCGGTCCGCATCAAGTCCGAGCCAATGCAGGAGATATCGTTGGGGGGAGTGGTCAGGGTACGCAATGTCCTTTGGAGTCAGAGGGAGGGATAGAGTCTGAGTGTTCTAGTCTATGCAAGGGTTCCATTTCCTCAGCCAAGGCATGCCTAGGATGATTTCTCATTGACCTAGGCTTAAGACCATCAGATTGAGGTTTTCCTGGTGGTGGTTGAACCAGGCGTTGGTATGTGCCTTCCATTGGATTGTTCCTTTGGAATTGGGGGTGCCATCTACATTGTGAGTGAAGATGGGTTTAGGAAGGCATTCAAGGGGGAAGTTGATGGAACTGAGGATCCCGGCATCAATGAAGTTTCTGGTTGCTCCGCAGTCAATGAGGGCGGTGGTTTTGACGGTTTCTGATCCATTTGATAGCTTTACTGGGATATGCATGGATCATTCATTTGGTAGAGCTACGAGTACATGGGCGAGAGTATGGGAAGAGGACATTGAGGTGTCTTCCCATTTTAAAAATCTGAGACATCTTTGGTGGTAGTAACTGCCACTTCTTCGACCGGTTCCTTGTAGCACATCTTCAGAGTTTGGAGGACTTCGGCTTTGCTCTTACCCTGAGTGGTTAGGGTTCGAACATAAGTGTCGATGGCAGACATAGCGGCAGGAGGGGTAGGAGTGGGGGGAATGGCTGGGGTACAGACAGTAGTGTCAGCGGTGCAAACATGTTGGGGGCGAGGGGAAGAAGGGTTGTTCCTGGTGCGGCATTGATTGGCACTATGACCAGTTTCCCTGCAGCGGAAGCATTGATTTTCACGCATGCATCTAGCTTGTTCAGCAGGGGTTAACTTGGTTAAAGTTACGGCATCAATGTCCATGGTGTTTGGGTCACGAGTGATGGAGGGTCTGTTGGCAAGGAAGGAGGGGGCAGTGTTTCTTCCTTTGATGGCTTCAATACACATCTTTTGCGTATGGAAGACCTTGGACTGATTAATCCAAGTGTCAATGGTGGTGGGAATGGTAGCCATGGAGAGAATCATGGTCACAATCTGTGGATCGAGTCCGAGAGAGAATTGGTCAATGAGGGTGACAGGATCTGTGGTGCCTGCTCTAGCAATGAGGTTCTGGAAGTTGGTGATGTAATTTTGGAAACCATTGTCGTAGGTTCCATCAGTTTTTTTGACAGGTCGTTGTCTGAGTTTTGTGAGCTCGTTCCTAGCAGTGGCTTTGACATCAAAGGGGAAAAAGGTGGTTTTGAAGTCTGTGGCAAAGGCCTCGAAGGTTTTCATGGCAGGTAACATGGTGTTGGCGAGTCTGTCATACCATTTTTCGGAGAATGCCACTCCTCATCCCTTGCTCATTTTATTGAGTGTGGTGGTGACTTTGGTATCCTCATCAGTGTAGAGGGTTTTATTGATGTTGAAGTATGTAAATCCTCATGGCTTTGATCCATCGGGTGGCATCAGTTGGTTCTCCCATGAAGTCGGTAGGGAGGGCTGCCTTGATTTCGGGGGTCTGAGGAGGCATGGTGGTCTGGGGAGTGGGTGGGCGAGGTGGTGCGGTTACAGGGGTGTTTACTTGGGGAGGTATGGCAGAGGTTGAGGGTCTGTTCCAAGGGACAGCAGCTATGGAGGTTTGGACGGGGATGGCAGGGATACTAGTGATGCTGGGGCTAGGAGGTCCGACTTCTATGTCAGGGTCAGGGATGGTGGGTTCTTCGTCACTGTTGATGAGGTTGGGCTGTCTAAGGCCCCAAAGTCTGGGTGGAATGTTGGTGGGGAGGTGTCCTGCTCCTGGATAGGAGGGACAAGGGAAATTCTTAATCTTTTGTTACATGAGTCATACGCTCTACATCGAGGGGAACATTTGTCGTCTTCAAGGGAGGCACTCACAAAGAGGCACTACGTCCTTAAAGAGAAAGTGAAGTGGACTAGAGATTCAAGGGAGTTCCTAGAGACGAAGACAAGGGCTTGACAAGCCCTGGAGCGAGGCAAGAGCTGACGAGCTCTGGGACTAATGATTCAAGATGGACAGAGTAGATTTGTACACAGTAGATGCGCAGATCAAGAATAAGGAGGTACAATTGTAACGACGAGTATTTATAAGGTATGCACAGCATGCAACAAGTTGACGAGAAATAACATGGAACGCCAAGGAATATCAGTAACTATGGTGATGTGGAACACACAACATGCGTAAGAGAGCACGTTGTAGGAGATAAGGTCCATGACAACAAGATAAGAGATAACGAGGTCCTGTGGGATGGAGGGGAAGAGCGGAAAGAAAACCACTAGGACAAGACAATGATAGAGAAGGAGAATGGACTGAAGATGATCAAGAAGTGGTCCTGTTCGAGATATAGTAGGTCAAGCAGAGGATGACAGGGATAAGCGATAGTTAGAAGAAAAAGATTACAGGCTAGGCGACGAATCATAACAGCAAGTGTGTGTTTCTTTGTTATGTCTTTTATTTGTTCTTTTATTTTGTCTCCTTCATCCGTGATCCACATGGACGTTGCTCTGATCTGTTCTGGGGGAATGACTAAAACTCCTTTGTTGTCATCCTCAATCCCAGTCATGTGGTCTTCTCGTCTAGAGAGTGCATCGGCCTTTGCCATGGACGCTTCAGGTTTATGAACCCATTTGAAATTGAATCTAGATAGCCATTGCGCCCAACATGCTTGTCGGCAGTTAAGGTCTTGGCGTTTCATGAACCACTGAAGGTTTGCGTGGTCATTCCAAATTTCAAATTTGAACTTAGCTCCTTCTAGATAGTGTCTCCACACCTCGAGGGAACGTGTATTACACTTAACAATTCTTTGTCAGCAATTGGGTAGTTCTGTTCCTTGGGTGCCATGGAGTGGGAGTTATAGGCCATGGGGTGCCACTTGTTCTCTTTAAGAATAGATAAGACTACTCCTGTGGTGAAGTCTGAAGCATCGCTTTCTAAGCGGAATTGGCAATTGTTGTCAGGGAATGCTAAGATGGGGGCTGTGGTGAATGTGGCTTTGAGTGTATCAAATGCCATTTGTTATGACTCATTCCAGACGAAGGGTTCATCTTTCTTGGTTAGATCATTAAGGGGGCATGCGACTTTCACATAGTCTTGGATGAACCTTTGATAGAAGTTGGCAAGTCCTAAGAAGCTCCATACTCCATGGATGTTCTTTGGAGTTGGCCATTCTAGGATTGCATCTACTTTGGACTGATCCATCTTGATTCCATATTTTCCAATGATTATGCCTAAGAAGTCAACTTCTGTGGCACGGAAGGTGCATTTCTCTGGTTTGATGAACAAGTCGTTTTCTTCCAGCCTTCAAAGAACCTTGAGTACAATTTTATCATGTTCTTCTTGGTTGTCTGTCTTTGTGAAGATCATGAGGTCGTCGATGTAGACAACTACGACACTGTCCATATCTGCAAAGATTTTGTTCGTCATTGCTTGGAACGTTCCAGGGGAGTTGCACAATCCAAAGTACATAACGAGGGGTTCATATGCTCCGCGGAAGCAAACAAATGCAGCTTTGCTTTCATTGCCTTCCTTGATGCGAACATTGTTGTATCCCCATCTAAGATCCATTTTGGTGAATAGTTTAGCCCCTTTTAGCTTATCAACTAGTTGTCTGATCAACGGCAAGGGGTAGTTATTCTTAATTGTGTGTTCGTTCAGATAACGGTAGTCTTGTACCATGCACTTTTTGCCATCTTTCTTTGGCACAAAGAAGACCAGTGAGGTTTGATCGGACTTGGAGGGTTGGATGTACCCTTTCTTGAGTTGATCATCTATGAACACAGAAACTTCTTCCTGTTCCGTTGGTGATAAGGGAATGATCCTTCCTTTCTTTGGTACAAAGGATTCTTTGAGATCTATAGCGTGATCCCATGGTTTTCGTATCGGCATTCTTTCTGATTTGGACTTAGAGAAAATGTTCAGGAACTTGTGATATTCCTTTAGAAACAGTTCCTCAGGAGTTTTATCTGTTTTCGGAGGAGGGGTATCAAGAGCAGCTCTAATGTGATATGCATTCCACGCATTCTCCTGCTCTTCTTCTTCACAGTTGGTTACATAGGCGAATCTAGAGAATCGACATGTGGTGGGGCATCTGGTCATTTTGACCATGCCTTCTTCCCAGTTAATGTCAGGGTTATGCTTCTTTAGCCACATGTAGCCTAGGATGAGTTGGTTCTTCCCGAGATCCGTTATCTTGGCTGTGATTTCTTCTGTATGCCCTTGATAGGAAATCGTAATGTCTGTGCAGTGGGTAATACTTCCAGCAGAGTTCTTTGTTCCATCAACATTATAAACCGGAATGGGGTGTCATAGTGGTCGTGTAGGGAGGAGTTCTTTCTCAATCCATTTTTGGTCAATAAATGTTACATTTGCTGTCCAGCAAGGCTGTTGCCTTGAGCAGATTCTTTAGAAGCTTATGGGAGCATTTGATCTTTAGAAGGATCTCTTTGTCAGGATTTATAGTACATGTGAAGAATTCTTCATCATAAATATTTTCTTCATCATCAAGGGAGGAATTAAGCATTGGTTTAGAACCCCAACCACACTTCTGTCTAGCAGAAGATGCCTCTTGGTCACTTGATCTGAAGTAAAATACATAGCTATCATCTGTATCTGTATCAGAAGATTCTTCCATGTCTAAGTTACTGAAGCGATTGTATGTGGCAGAGTGAACACCTGATGTATTCATTCTGCACAGGCTTTTCACGATTCGGTTGTCTTCATGTCATAGAAGTATGCCTTCATTTCGTCGAAGGACATACCCCTGACTGCTACGAAAGGATCTTTTTCCTCTGTCGGAGCTTCGGTGTTGGTAGTGCAGGCCTTGCACACGCACATTTCTTTGTGTTTCCCTCCTAGGAAGTGACACTGTGAGCATTCGTTTTTTGGTTTCTTGCAATCACGAGAGAAATGTCCTTCTTCATTGCAGTTGAAACATTTGGGTTTTGATCCTGATCGATTCCCTTTTTGGAAGGCATTGATCTCCAAGGATTGCGCTCGTCGGAATTCTTTTTCATCCGATCCACGGTATCCACGATGGAGATCAAAGGCTTCTTGTCCTTTAGCAATTTCTCTGAGATTTGTTATAGTAGTAGCGACAAATTCGGAATACTTCTTTTGCCTGAAAGGTTCTTCAACAAGGTCTTTCTTGGTGTTCTGTTCTAGGAGGTAAACTCCAAATGCATCATCTATCTTTGTTTGAGTGAAGAGAGATCTCCACTTTGAGATAAAGTCGTCGAAGGGGAGGTTTCCTTGTCAGTACTTTGTTAACTCTTTCTTAGCCCAGTCTTTCTGGAGAACGGGGTGGAAGAGTCCTTCTACTTCGTTGACTAAAGTGTCCCAATCTGTATCAAAGAAAGATGTTCCTCGTGCTAGCTTTGAGAGTTCTGTTTCTGCAAAGTAGCTTCCTTTCTGTCCTTTAAGGTGTGAGAGAATGGCGTAGGCCCTGTTCTTCACATGGGGAACGAGGGTTCCAAATTCGTCCCTCATCATGAACTGCTTTGGGTTGCAGTCTATCCATGCCTGCGCCTTTATCCACCATTCCTCAAACTTTGCTTTTGACCTGTCATAGGATCCAGGGTCTGAGAAGATTTCCACTTTGGAAGATCCCATTGGGATGCCAGTGTCTGCAGCTGCAGGGTGTGCTATTCCTGCCCACTGAGCTCCAACTAAACCCATTACTTCTCGGGTTCATTGGTCAGCTTCAGTGGCTTTGTCATGTGCCATCTGTAGCAATTGGTTTGCTCGATCTAGAGCGGTAGCAAGACTTTCTCTTTGCTGTTCCAGCAGCTGTGTCCTTGCTAAGCCAGCAGCAATGTTATCGTTAGCATTGTTTATTGCTTGTACAAGCTGCTCAATTGTTACTCCTTCAGGAGCTGGGGAGGTTGTTGACCATCTATGTCTATTTGTGGTAACGGGAAGTACTTTAAGTGTTTCACAGATCTCAGTGAGATTCTTGTGGTTCATTCATCTGGTAGGTACTGGCCGACCCTAGACCTTCTTATCTGTCTCTGGTGGGTACGGTGCTTCTTCTTAGGTGGCTCTACTTCAAGCTCGTGGTCCTCGGCTTCTCTCTTTACAGCCGGAGTGAGACCTCTTACAACTAGTCCTCCGGATCTAGTTACGACAGCTAACAACTGTAATTCTTCTTCTTGTGCCGGCAAGGCAGGTGTGACAGCGCATGGGAGAGGCTGGATGTAGTAGTCTGGACCCGAGTTGTTGTCATTGGGGTCATACTCTTTGTCGGCCTCCTCGTAGTCTGGGAGTGTGGAGTGTTGAGAGGCGGGAGAAGGGGCATGAGATGCTTGGATGTCGCCGAGGCAAACTGCATGAGCTATCTCTCCGAGAGGTGTGTGGAAGAAGCGAAAGTCATTGAGCAAGTCCCTTGAGTAATTGAAGTGCTCGGGACACAAGTCTTCGGTAAGGTGTAGGAGGAATTGTGATGCCGGAGATAAATCGTAGTAATTCCTATGTCCAATGAGGGGTGCTTCTTCGTCAGCCCTGACCGTCAGTCGTCGTTCCTGGACCTCTGTCCAACCTCTGTTTGTCTGGAGCGGTTGCGCTTCCTGACCTTGCTGGAGTGCGATGCACACTATGTAAGGGTGGTCGAGAGAGTCTTCGCCTCTAACTCTGGTTAGGGCAGGGAAGAAGGAAAGGGATCTATGGAATTGGATAGGCACTAAGCATCTCCATGTGAGCACTTGCTGCGCAACGTGTAAAGGCTTGACCATGTACTTGTGTGGTAATCATGTCCTCGAGAGTGTTGAGCTTGGGAGTAAAATATAGTCAAGTTCTAGTGAAACAACCAAACAAAAGCTATCCACTTAAGGACCGCCTTTGTCAAGCGTAGAGGAAAGTAGTGAGAATGAAGGGGGTCGAGCCTATCTTGCTGTGATCAACCTTTGGTAGGGAAGACCAAGAGAACTTGACTAGAGTTCTCTGGCCGGCTCTTTGGCTGAAACAACCAACATCCACTGTGAATGCGAGCTATTGCTATGGCAGGAGCAAAGCGAGTAGAGCAAGG
>MU131348.1:0-10951 GCA_015039435.1 Imleria badia
AATGAGTCAGCCAACTTAGTATAACGTGTGAAACGGATGAATTGATTTTTCGACCAGCGCTCGCCCGACGACCCGACAGGCTGATGGTATCAAACGCCATAGGAGGTTTATCCAGGACAAAGCATTACTTGAGGTGAGCGGGATCTAGTCAAATTAATTTCTGTGGGTGCATATCTAGTCTCGAACCAGACGTTTGGATCGCACCTTCCAGAGACCAAGCCTTCAGCGGGGTGGAGTCTAGCATGTGACAAAGCTCCCAAGTGAAAACGTGTGGTCACTCTGACGGATTTGCCACTCCGCAATTTACCCGAGGGCGATACATTGTCACTGCCAGTGCACAGGTCCGATATGATATGCAGGGCCATCGCTTCCAGCATCAAATCGATCAATATCTCTCGTGTTCCACTAATCCTGCCTGGGTGCTGTGCGTCGTTTCTTTGATTCAGCCTTCATGGACAGCTCCAGGCTTCATCGAGCTCGCGTCGTGGAACACGAATAAATAGTCGACGGCCAAAGATTCAATACATCCAACTTGGATAACCCCGTGAGGTCAAAACATGGTCGCGTTCAGCGAATACGATCGCATCTACTGTCAAAGAGAGCAGGTACTCTCTGCCTTTGCAGCAGGTAGGAAAATCACGAGCTCCTGAAGTGGCTCCTGCTGATTGTTGTTTTTCAGCATCGCTGTTCTCGTGGCTTTTCTTGCCAATGCAGAGTATCACTATTAGCCCACGGCCAGAAGAGGGTGGTTCGAATGACGTCTTCCATTTCTCGAGGATTCATCTGGGCGACAGCTTACCCATCGCAATGGCTCGCCATCAACACTTGCTGTTCAGTCAACTTCACCTGAGACCCGGGAAAACAGTTCTAGCCCTGTTCTGCGGCAATGGCGCTATCTCTCAACAACTCGTGCAATTCTCCGATGTCAACGTTGTCGGAATCGACACAGACGTCCATCTTGTAAGTAGTATGCATCTTTCTCTAGACGGGCTGCTGGTTTAACATTCGAATAGATTTCGAGGGCAAAAATTGCGGCAGAAGAGGCAGGTCTTGCTGACCGACTCACGTATCATCACGGTTCGCATTTTCTCTTTGCATATGCACTCTCCAGGCTGACGTTTACTGAAACTGGCAGCCCGAGACGTTTATGAAACGCTAGAAAAATTTCCAGATTGCTCGTTCGATGCCGTGTTTGCCATTGAACTTGGATATGTAAGTTGGATGTGTACTCGTTGTCGCAGGCTTTAACTTGCTGCTACAGCGAATCACGTCACCCACGGCGTTCTATAATCATATTGAAAGGTTGCTCAAGCCCTCCGGTAGAGTACGAAATATGAGCTTCAGTCAACCGCGCACGCTGACGTCAGGCGTTTAGTTCGCGACCTACGAATGGTGCTTCACCGACGCAATGACTCCGGCTAATAAGGAGCACGCCGTAGCCGCCCAGGACCTCTTGCGGAGTTTCCCGAAGATGGCACAGATTGATTCCATCGGCACCATCACGGATCTCGCGTCAACCTTTAGAGCAGCGGGTCTCGTGAACGTGGCAGCCACCGACCTCGCACTTCGTGACAAGGACATACCGTGGTACCGTCCTCTCGAAAGCCACGAGAGCTCTCGATCAAAGTCGCCTCTTTCCCTTAGCTGGTGGTACGACCAATTGTCCATCGGGACGTTGTTGACTGCAGGGCGTTTACGGGTACGTGTGTGCCCATCATCATGTCTACTAGACTCATGTTATTATGGTGCAGATATTTAGTCCAATGGTGCTTGTGACGGGCGAGAAATGGTCAAAGCGACTGTGAGAGGCGTTGTGCTCATGGCTCCAGCAACGGTTTTACTTGTACGATCGAATGTGAGCACCTGAGTGCTCACTGCTGAAGCAAATTGTATTCTTAGATACCCGTTCAATGAAGCTTTAAGTTATCGTATTTCTCATGTTAGCCTGATGTCACAGTTGTGCATCTTAACCAGTTCTGAGAATGATGCGCCGACCACGGTGGAACACGAATACATGGTTAGGTAAAAGGAATGTATAACCACCTCAGGTCACGACATGAGCTCTTTCAACATGTAAGTACGATCAGACTCTATAAGTACTTCTTGGATTTTTAGGTACTATGTTGCCCGTATTAGGACCACATATCGACTCGTTGGCACACGAAGCTCCTCATCCACAGACGTCTAATGTTCCACCCTCCAGATGCGTCAATTCAAGAAATCTACAGTGCATCATCACAACTACAAAGGGATGACCATCTAATAATTGCGCTCCCTATGGACTGGGTACCACGCGGAGTTTGAATTTGGTGGGGCTTGCCGCCCATGAACTATACCGCATGTAACCAGGTATCAAAATCCATTACTAGGCGTTCCACCAACCTCCGCAAGGGCGGCACAACATCTACCAAAGCGCCCAACCTGAACAATGCAGCTCTCACAAAACCGTCTATTATGAAATTTCCCCACAGGACAAGCCAAGTCATCGTCCATACCCATCCTGCCAGCCCACCCACCTTCCTTCCTGTCAACTGCCTGAACGTCCGCTCAGCGAGAATTCCCGGGGCCATCATTCCAAACCCAACGAGCATTCTCCAGAGTTCACTCGTGCTGTCGACCGAATACACCTGGATATGGTGAAATACTGCAGAGGATAGGAATGCCCCGATAACAAGACCCGCACGACCAAAGATGAAGGAGAGTGGATAGCCAGCCTGGACGAGGAATATATGGCGAGCCCACTGGTGCCACCTGCGTCCCCAGAACTCAGCTAATGACGTGGCCCGCCACGGAGAATCAAAGCCAGGGGGCCATTGAGCGGGGTCCTGCCCAAGGAAAAGAACGCCTATGATGGTACATAAATCGTAACCAATCTGAAGGAAGGAGTAGGCTGCGAAGCAGCCTATGATGGATATGATGCTGGATCGGAGGTACCGCACGTGGAAAGGTAGCGTTTCGTCGAAAATAGACCCTCCTATAATGGAGCCGAGTCCAGCTGGAGAGAATGATCGGAGGGCCCTGTATGATGTACCGCAGATGAGCACATGGACAGCCGCAGACAGAATGACATGGGAGACGAATCCAGTGCGGTTGGAAGGACGAGTTTCACGTGGAACAGACAACCCGCGTGACCAGTCCCAGCCGTAACCGCGCATGGTCATGACGAGATCGAGAGTGTCCATGAGAGTTGATGGGGTACTATTCGCAGGGCGAATTTGCCTCACGAGCGGCTCTTTTACGAGTGCGAAATAGAGGGCACGAGTAACGATAAAGAGCATCGGGATCTGGGATTCAACGAATTTAAGTCTTTCCCTTGACGGGCTTGGGATTAACGATCGTCCAAGAGCCACTCACTGCCAAATCGACGTGAAATTTTTGCTCGGAGTTACTGAGTGCCATATCCACGGAAAACACTGCACGCAATGCCAATAATGTGAGGACTGGCCAGAACGCCACTCTGAGAGCGCGCGTCTGTGGTGTAATGGCCATTACCGCCATAGCGAAGTAGACAAGCGAAGGAGGCAGGATGTATGATACGAGTGTCGCAACGTTGATGGGGGCTTTGGTTGTCGGAACACCAAGAACGCCCCACGTGGACCAGGCAGTAAAATTTGACATACGTGCCCTCCGCCAAGTGCCTGCGGATTTGCTTATGTCGGGGTACTAATGAGAGGCGGTAGTGGTGCTCTGCTCGTGGAGTTGCGAAACGTGTTTGAAGTTGCTCCGTAACTTTCCGGCGTGAGCCTGTTGGGAGTTCCGACGAAGTTCGACTGTCTTACTTTCTCATGATCGTGCACATGATGATGATGACGATGACTTGACTGGGCGCTAGTTCGTCGTCACGAGTCCGAGTCGATTCAAGTTGAACATACCAAGCCGACATTGCGAAAAGGTCGATTGAATTTTTGGTTGTCCGCATACCCGAACACTTGCAGCTGAGATCGCAGCCTTTTCTTCCTCCCGTCCTCACTCTAAAGAAGCTCACCAAAGTTTTGAGCGGTCCCGTGCTCGACGGCAACTCGTCACCACGGCACACAGCACTTGGGACTTGAGTTCCATTGTCGTGATTGTGCTCATCAACCCATGGTCATGCTCTTTCCCACTCCCTCGCCAGTGACGCTCCTACAGCCCTCCCTAAGCTCACCTGCACCACCAAGCATCCCATTCAATCCACACATCTCTCCCCGCTCCTCAAGCCCTTCCATCCTCTCCAACACCCCCCGCCGCATCTTGGTTCTCCGCTTGGACGTACCGATACTCGAGTGTCTGCGCCGCAAACTCGGGGACAATGTTGTCCAGGATTCATTGGTATTAGGTGAAGATTTTGCAAGATGTGCCAGACCAACTTGGGCATGCGACGCGTGGAGAAAGTACGATTTACTGTGGTAATGATGGATTTGACAGCGCTACAAGTACCTCCCTCGCTGCATACTTCAACAGTTTCCCGCTCGAACTAACCATGGGCTACCCTTCAAGCAAAAGATGTCCACAATTAAATTTGGAGACATCTGGTACTCTGACAGTGGGTTTTCATACCTTGCATCTAGTTTACGAACTGAGAAATTCTGCAGTACGACGTACAGGCGCCCGCCGCCTCTAACCCCTCCCCAAAATCTGCAGGGAAAGGGCACAACGAGCGCTGCATAGAGCTCTTCGGCGTCTTCAAGATAGTGGCAAAGCATCGTTCGTCACTTGGCTTCCTTTCATCCATGTAGGCCTTTGGATCATCGGATCTGTGTCCTTCTGCTGTCACTGTCACTGAATCGTATGCCTCGTTGACTTGCTCGGTCATGTCTTCGAATTGAAATGAATTATATATAACGGGAATCGCGCGTTGTTCATGGACGGAGTCCCTCCTCTGACTCTCGAGCTCACTATTTGGTTCCAAGGCAAGGAACAATCAAGACGTCAACACGGTATTCCTGTATTGTTCGATCAGTGGTCGGCTGACTATTGGCCACTGCCCGTCGTTCACGCGCGAATGGAACGCGAAGAAACAGGTGAAGATCATGCTCGCACGAGAGCTCGAGTATAGCGAATGAGTATGCATGGACTAGATTATGAGTCCATGACGCCATGACATCCTATCAGTGCAGTGATGATTGCACTCTCATATCCTGTCCAGGATCGTCGGGAATTCGGTGAGGCATCCGTTAGGTTTCTGTCTTCCAGTTAGTATACTCAACGAAATTCGTTATCATTGTCGTATTCCACTGCTAGATATTCGAGATTACAGAAGGGTTTCCGTTCCTTGTTAAAAAGCATGTAACCAGAGATCAAAATCTATTACCAAACGTTCCACCGATTTCCCCAGCGGCGACCCTTGGCCAAAGGGGCTCCAACACCCAAACATTCCCTCTCTTGCGAAGCCTTCGACGATCATATTACCCCACAGGGCGAGCCACGCCATCGTCCAGGCCCACCCTAGTACCCCACCCACCTTCCTCCCCGTCAACTGATGAAATGCCCGCTCGGCAAGGATACCAACGGCGTTCATCCCGAACCCAACTAGCATCCACCAAACATCCGCCTGGCTATTGAGGGTAATCAGCGAGATGTAGTGCCACACCACTGAACCGAGGAATGTCCCGATAATAAGGCCCGTGCGACCAAGAACGAAGGAAAGCGGATAGCCACCGAGGAGGAGGAATATGTGGCGGAAAAACTGGTGCCACCTGTGGCCCCAAAAGTCACCCAACGATGTAGCGCGCCATGGGGCGTCGAATGGAGGAGGCCATTGGGCGGGGTCTTGTCCAAGGACAAGAATGGCAGGTATGGTGCAGAGGTCGTACGTCATCTGCATAACGGCGTAGAGCACGAAGCCGGTCAAAGACGAAATAATGGTCGCTCGGATGTATCCCACTAGGAAAGGAAGGCTTTCGTCGAAAATAGTTGACCCTTCGGGGGTGAGGACTCCCACAGGAGCTAGCGTCAGGAGCACTCTGAGTAAGGTACCGGCTATCAAGGCATGCGCGGCTGCAGAAAGGAATGTATAGAAAACGAAGGTCATGCGATTGGCTGGACGTGTTTCGCGCGGAATGTATGATTGATAATGAGACCACTCCCAGCCATGACCACGAAAGTTTGAGGCGAGGTCAAGGGCGTCCATGATGGTTGACGGAGAGCTATTTGCAGGACGGAGGTGTCGCACGAGTGGCCCTTTGGCCAATGTCCAGTCAAGGGTACGGACAGCAACGGAGAGCATGAAGAGCTAAAGGGAAATCTATGAGTCTGCCGTCTAGGGATGTTTGAAGAGGTTTGTGTTGAAACCACTTACCACACAGTTAACGTTGTTGAATTTCTGCTCGGCCTTGCCGAGTGACATGTCCACGGAAAGTGCTGCGCGTAATGCTAACAACGCAACGAGCGGCCATAATGCGACACGGACAATGCGCGTCTGAGGCGTGACAGCCAACACCGCTACTACGAAGTAGCAAACCAATGGAGGGAGGATATACGATACGAACGTGATGCTGTCGATAGGAATTTTGGTTGAGGGGACACCAAGGGCATTCTGCAGAGACAGCGCAGCAAAGGACGCGAAGGACATGGTCGAGTCGTGGGGATGATGGCGCTGCGGTTTTAAATGGGCGGTGCTTCTTCATGAATCATGAGCGGCGCATGTTTCTAAAGATATATGTACTTATCAATCGATGATAAGCCAAAGTTGGCAGCCTAGCCGCAGAACTCTAACCTAATCTGTGCATAAGGCGCTCAATGAGCTCGCCAAGCCCGGGCCTCGTTTGCCCTTTTCAATGTCGCTTATAGTAATTCTCGCCAATGAGAAACTGACAGAGGTGCTGCGAGACTGGCGTAACTTGTGGTTTCTGCAGATTAAATTTTACTCAAGTAGCAGCCAACATATACGCGCCCGATATGGATCATTTAACGTGAGCCACCTCAGCAGCCCGCGTCATCCGACTGACCATCATTGCGATGGGTGTCGTCAGCTCGGCACAAAGGTGCTATGCACGTGTGATCAATGGAGCAGGTTATATGGGACAGCAAGGAGGTACGACCACAGGCATGAATGATATGGTCACTCCCGTCCGCTTTATGGTGAAGGGAAACTAGCACCTCGTGACGGTCCTCGTCCTGCCAGCGGAGAATATCGACATTTCCGTTGGTCTTGGGTGGATTGCTCCCCGAGGAAGTTTGCACCGCAGATCAAGCAGATACGCGTTGATCCGAGCGCATACATACAGCCAACATTGACCACTCTGAAATGTCGCATGCTAATCGGTATGACGCCGCTCGCGACGCAGACCCCACGGACCAACTTACGGATTTCCACCCTTATGCCACCCAACGCATACATGCTCGACCGAGACCATCGAACGTGAGCCACGCCCACAACCCGCGTCATCCGACTGACCACCCTACATGGCCATCGTCAGCTGGGTGCAGGAGTGCTGTGCACGCATGATCGAAGATGTCAAGGACGTCATCGGGTGGTGGAGGACGTGGAATCGTTGTGGTCGTCGATGCGATCTGTGTCACGTCGCGTCGTTCAGAGCGAGAGCATGCTTGTGGCAAGAGAGGAAGGGCTTGGGTATTTGTATGCTGTTTGCCAAAGTCGCAATGACGTCATCGTGGATTCGCGATCGTGTGGCTGTAACGTCATCCCACGATGCCTCATAGAACATCACCAGACTAGTTTGCAGTGCGTACGGTAAACGTGGGCGTGACACTCATGAGAGAAACGGTCTCGCAGAAATCTGGTAGTACCGCATCGAACTGGAATCATCAGATCCAAGACGAAACCTGGATCAAAATTGCAACGGGGCAAGGTAGAATATCCACAAGATCCAACGAATGTCAAATCCCGCCATAATCAGAGCGAAATCATCTCGGTCAGCTTGTCGACGAGCATCCTGAACCTTTTAACTTCATGAGCAGCTGCAGCTGCATCACGATCCAAGGTTATGGCTTCAGTTATCCCATGCAACGTCGTCGCCCCGTAACCTATTTAGAATAAGCCGTCAGTCATCCTGGCACCGCACAGTCAATGTCGCTTCAAGGCTCACCCAGCCACTTTCCTGGCGCCACCCCAAGATGCTTATACCACCCACAGCTTTTGAGACCTTCTTTCGAAATGAAGCCTCGTTCGAATGCGATAAGCTTGTCATTAACAGCCCGAACACGTTTGATCGCATTCAGTAGTTGCCTCCTCGGAAACCTAGGAGACATCAATGATAAACATGCGTCAAATTAGATTGAATACAAACACGAAGTCTGAGGCTCTCCATCTTCAGATATCACAACTCCTTTCCGGTATATTTCGCAAGTTTGCAAACCCTTTTGCTTAGCTTGCGGTACAGTTTGCGTATACGTCTTTGTCTTTTCTTCGTTTTCCTGAGAAGAGTCCTAAGTTTGACCTCGGCTTCAGCTTTTTCAGTGTCAAGTCGCTCGCACGCAGCTCGAAGAGCCTGAATAGACTTGCGCAGAGAAGTAAGGTCGACCTCGATTTTTGAAGTGACAATGAGTTGTTCCGCCCTACAAAAAGAATAGTTAGTGCTAGCGTCCGAAGTAGTTGCGTATACGCGCCTGTCGAGGTATGATTGTAGCTCAAGAGAATAGTGGGTAGCGTTAAAAGGAAAGATGATGTCATTGGAGAATTTGGAGTCCCAAATGCTTGGCAATTGCAATCTGGCAATCTGATCAACTTCTGCGGAGTCTAGTGGTGACCCGGGAACATACATGTCGAGAGAAACTAGGGTCACCGTACACCACCTGCCAGTGCTGTGAGTTGAAGACCGAGTGATAGTGGTACACAGGATCACACTCGGCCCGGGAGAACCCTGCATTGGAACTAGCCACCTGGATAAATATTAGATCAACCTCCACTACTCCCTAGATATTCCTCACCCCGATGTGCTGCAAAAAGACGGTATAGTCACTGCCAGATCCCACAGGTTTTATATCCTCTATGTCTGGCTTTATTCCTTTTCATGTAACAGTCGCCTCGGCATCCAGGCACTCTCCGGGGAGTTCACCTTTATCCAGGCGCGCGTCCCAAAGAGACCGTCCTTTAGAGGTCGGATGAGGGATTTGCTCGGCGGTACTACGTAGCAGGTGGGCAAGAAGTGGTGATGCGGATGGCGTCAAGCATGATCCAGACACGGATGTGTCTGAATAGGAAGGTAAGATGGAATTCATCTCGTCAATGAGATACCGAAACATCGGTGTTGATGTATGCGACAACGTGTTCTCTGATCCAACCTGCAAATTCTTCGCCCCACTCGGTACTACCCACCAATCCGTACTTGGAACATAGTAGTTAAGCGAAGGAAAGTACAGCAAGAACATTCTTACCTCCTCTCCATCCCAGCTAGCGATGAGAATCGTCCGGAGGGGTTTCCAGCCATTTCGCAAGAGCGTACCAAACCCACGAATAGCTTCGTGAACCGAGACAGTACCTGCGGAGGGGTCCGCAGTGCCCAAAACCTGGAAAGTGTCGTGATTAGTACTTTTCGACCAAGTGTAGATGTCGTACCAGGCTGGATATCATCTTAGTGCGTATTCTACCTGAGAGTGTAGCACACACAAAGCATCACGATGGTTTCCAAGGACGCGGACTTCATCCTTGATGTGACCAGGAATAACACCGAAAGTGTTCTAGATAGGCGTGATCTTCCTCGACTGGTTGACGCCAACCTTGTTAGACCAATAACTAGCTTCATACCATCGACTTGTACCATTATTGACCAGCCGCACAGTAGGTCCTTCCTTGCCACCCGCGATTTGATCTAGCAAGACTTTGGCATTACTCCACGAGATGGGTAAACTGGGGATTCTTGGCTTGCTATGGCCGTCAACTCGTGTGCTATTCTCATATGAAGGGTAGCCTGGGGTTGAAGTATCTCCTGGGTAAAGCGACAAGAACTGGACGGAACCCCTTTCCACAGAGGTCGGGTTACGGGCAGGTCCGTGAGGGTAACTTGAACGCTGTGAATAATTTGGCGCGCTACTACAGTGAATGATCACTCATGGCAGGTATCCATTCTCGGTTGTGACTGTACCATCATCCCGTAGGTCAGAGTAGATCAAAACTGCGGCGGCGCCAAGTTCCTGGGCCTCCATGACCTAAACACTTCGCATAAACTACGTGCATAGTCAAAACAGGGTTAACATACCTTCAGTCCACGGAAATTGAAGCCATAACGAGCAATCACAATCTTTCCGTTGAAGTCAGTCCCTTGAACCACGCGCTGATGCAAAACCACGACTGGACCAGGGGAGTAGCATACCTGCCTTGACAAGGGCATCATAGTCTTCCTTCCGTCCGTAATTTGCATCTATGAGCTTTCCTTGAGCCTCACCGCCACGGCTGATCCCATGCCAAGCGAGGACTGCTGTCGCATACTTGGCAGCATCTGGGTCCGTCCCGTCGGAAACTTCCTCTAATTCAGCGGTCCAGATAGTTTCCATCTTCTCCAAGAAACTCTAAACTGTGGTTAAGAGGTAAATTCAGGATAGGATAGTAGGTATTTATCCAAGCTGTAGGCTGCGTGTACGCAGAAATGTTTAGAGTAGCTGCACGAGCTTCGTCCGAGCCAGCAGAATGGATAGGCAACTCGGAGGCATGGTTAATGACGAGCTCCTGCTGTACATATGAGAGAAAATACCTCGCGGTTTCCAGGTCTTGCGGAGTACCAGCCAGGTGAGGCTTTGAAGCGTACCGACGGGAGGCAGCAAGGGCACTCTGTTCATTTGGAACGGTTTTGCCGAGACATCAGGGGATCTTAGTGAAATAATGAGCGAGTAAGCTCACTAGAACAATTCCTCCGCGTTGCTACCCCTTAAAGGCCCGTTGGGCCTTCAGTTACCATGCTCCAAGTACTTCCTAATAAGAGATTTGCCATCTTGAACATGCAATGCACGTAACAGGAAACGAGACTTGGCCCAGAAGAAAGATTTGCAGGTTGGATCAGAGAACACGTTGTCGCAT
>MU131353.1:0-10906 GCA_015039435.1 Imleria badia
CCATCACTAGCATTGCCTCATGGCTATCCAAGGCTTATCAGCCAATCCCCTGGACATTCCTTATCTATTGACTCCCCTTGAGTCACTCTGACTAGTACTGACTCCTTGCCTCATGGTACATGCCCCTCGCACTGCCCCATGGCTGTGTACTGATTCCTATTGACTCACATAAGACTTCTACTGACTCCCCATTGCTATATTTATCCCCTGTATATCCCCAGATCTAGTGTACACATGTACAAACCCCTAGCTAGTATATAAAGGCCAGGAGCGCAGGACTGGATCCCCAGTTTTGTCCTCTTGGAGATTCCCCAATCATTCTCCCTAGAGAGTGCCTAGCTTCCTTGAGCCACTTGTCTCACCCTTGCTCTACTCGCTTTGCTCCTGCCATAGCAATAGCTCGCATTCACAATGGATGTTGGTTGTTTCAGTTACATCCGACCCTCTAAATCCCCACAAACCTCTCCTGTGTTCTTTGTCCCAAAGAAAGATGGATGAAAACAGATGGTCCAGGATTACCGGTACCTGAATGAACACACAGTAAAGAACAACTACCCCTTACCCCTGATCTCTCAACTTGTGGATAAGCTCAAAGGAGCAAAATGGTTCACAAAGATTAATCTAAGATGGGGGTATAACAATGTCCATATCAAGGAAGGAGACGAATGGAAAGCTGCCTTCGTCTGCCATAAAGGATCCTTTGAACCCACTGTAATGTACTTTGGGTTATGTAACTTCCCTGCCACATTCCAGACCATGATGAATGACATCTTCGCCGATATGGATAATGTCATGGTGATCTACATAGATGATCTAATGATCTACACCAAAACCGACAACCTTGAGGAACACAATAAACTTGTATTGGAAGTGCTCTGACGATTGGAAGAGAACGACCTCTTCGCCAAACCAGAGAAATGTACTTTTCATGTTCAAGAAGTAGAATTTCTTGGCATGACACTATCCAGAAACGGAATATAGATGGACGACAGTAAAGTCCAGGCTATTAAAGAATGGCCAGTTCCAAAGAACGTAAAAGGTGTAAGAAGTTTCTTGGGCCTAGCCAACTTCTATAGGAGGTTTATTAAGGACTATGCGCAAACTGCCCGTCCCTTGAATGATCTCACAAAGAAAGACACACCTTTCAATTG
This sequence comes from Imleria badia, assembly GCA_015039435.1. Lineage (NCBI taxonomy): Eukaryota > Fungi > Basidiomycota > Agaricomycetes > Boletales > Boletaceae > Imleria > Imleria badia. Next base: position 1,152 of record MU131353.1, read on the forward strand.
GGCAGAGGCAACAGAAAGCCTTTGATGATCTCAAAAACAAATTCACTACTCCCCCTATCCTTGCTTACCCTGACACAGATAAGCATTTCTGATTGGAATCTGATGCCTTGGACTTTGCCACCGGAGCAGTTCTGTCCATAGAATTTGATGGCAAATGGCATCCTGTTGCCTTCTCCTCGCATTCCATGTCACCAGAAGAACAGAATTACCCAATTGCCAATAAAGAAATGCTTAGTGTCATTAGAAGCCTCGAACAATGGAGACATTATCTCGAAGGAGCTCAATTTGAATTTGAGATATGGAATGATCGTGCGAACCTTCAATGGTTTATAAAATGACAACATCTAAATCACTGCCAAGCCCGATGGCCTCAATACCTGTCCCACTTCCACTATAAATGAGTCCATAAAGCTGGCGCACAAATGGGAAAGGCAGATACCTTATCTAGAAGAGAGGATCATGCCGAAGAAATGGAGGATGACAATAAAGGAGTCTTGGTAATACCAACTCATCACATACAGAATACTGTATATATAACCACTGACGCTGAAGAAATCCTGAAACGAATTAAGAAGGCTACTAGGATGCTAAAAGACCTAGGCATCACTAAATGATGCAACGAACAAAATATGATCAAAGAGGATGATCTATGTTCCTAACGATCATGATCTCAAAATAGAGATTACTCAATTACATCATGACACCCTGATTGCCGGACATGCTGGCACAGAGAAAACCCTTGAGCTAATGCAACACAGCTACTCTTGGCCAGGAATGACTACGTTTGTAAGGGACTATGTTTCCAGATGTGACAGATGTGCTTGCTTCAAAGGAACCAACTATGCACCAGCTGGGAAACTACACCCCTTGGATCTCCCTGATATACCTTGGGAAGAAGTCACTACCAATTTCACCACAGATCTTCCCCTGTCAAACAGATTTGACTCCATCTTCATTGTCATTGATCGCTTCTCAAAAGAAGTCAAGTTCATCCCCTACAACAAAACAGCCACCGCTATGGATACCGCTTGTTTATACCTTCATAATGTATGGAAGAATCATGGATTACCTTGCAGTATTGTCTCTGACCGAGGGCTGCAATATGCATCTCAAGTAATGCAGGATTTGTGTAAGCGGTTAGGAATACAGTCAAAAATGTCCACCGCATACCACCCTCAAACAGATGGTCAGACAGAGAGAATGAACAGAGACCTCCAACAATACCTCCGGTTATTCACAGCTGAAAAGCAAGAACAATGGGCCGACTGGCTGCCATTAGCATAGTTCTCCTACAACAGCAAGAAGCAAACTTCCACAAAGAAATCTCCCTTTGAAATCACTCGGTCCTATCAACCTCGTATGGGTTTTGAACAACATGTTGCCAAAGCACCTGCTGCAGAATCCTTCACAACCACTATGAAGGATACTCTTACCCAAACAAAGGAGAATTTAGAGAAAGCGCAAAAACATATGAAAACACAAGTGGACTGTCACCGCTCTGCAGCTCCGGAATACATCATTGGAGATAAAGTGTGGCTTTCTACAGATAACCTTTGCCTGACACGCGCTTCTCACAAATTAACCGAGAAATGGCTTGGACCCTATGAAATTACCAAACTGATCAGAGATAATGCTGTTGAGCTTTGCCTACCCAAATCAATGCTTATACACCCCGTTGTTAACATCTCCTGCATTTGCCCCTATAAAGAACGCCTAAAAGGACAATCCACATTCCATCCAGGACCAGTACAGGTCATGGAAGATAGAGAACTGGAATACAAAGTCGACTACATTGTTGACTCTCGTCTTAAGGGAAATCACCTTGAATACCTAGTCCATTGGAAAGGATACTCAGAGGAGGATCGCACATGGGAACCCTTGGGCCACTTCTCCAGTGCCCAGGATGCTATTAAAGACTTTCACAAAGTTAATCCTGGTGCCCCACGGAAAATCCACATGATACAATCTGATTTCCTCTTCCTTTTTACCGACTATGGCAAGTCTTGCATAGAAACACCCCTAGCCAAGTTACCCTTTGATCATCTGGAAGTCAATCTTTAGGAGGGGGGTAATGTTACAAACGCTACAAGGCCATACTATTTTTCCCCTATTTTTCCCTATTTTCCCTGAGTCCCTGCACTCGGTTTCGCATCTAGCCCCTATCTCCGACCCCTATCACCCGAAACCCCTCTCACAACCCCTGGATCTAGACTGCTCAACCTCATGGCTGCCTCATGCACCTCATCTCATCTCAGTGCACAGCCCAAACAGTCACACCTACAGTAGTCATCTACCCCTGATCTGCGCTGCCTCACCTCATGCTTACCTCATGGCAGCCAGCGTGACTCATACCAACTCCTACTGACTCCTCGCCTCATGGGACACACCCCTCGCACTGCCCCACCTCATGTACTTCATCTCGGAGTACTATTTGACTCACTCTGACTAGTACCGACTCATAGCGACTCACTTAGCATTGGATATCAGTAGATCTAGTGTACACAAGTACAAACCCCTATCTAGTATATAAAGGCCAGGAGCGCAGGGCTGGAATCCCCAGTCTTGTTCTCTTGGAGAGTTCCCACTCTTCACTACTTCATTGCTCTCACTTGCCTCTTGAATAGCTTATGCTCCATAGTGAGTACTGGTTGTTTCATTGTCCTTTCCAAGGCAACAACAGAGCGAGCATTGGAGCAAAATATAGGTTTTTGGCTTGCTCGTTACTAGCATCACCCACTGGAAAAAATGGGCCGAAAATATCTGGAAGGGTATTGTGATATGCCAAGTATTTGATACGTCGGTGAGTTAGATGCCTAGGAACTGCATTCATTCCGATGATGACCACAAGTAGCAGTTCTGGAGGCACCTGAAGCATCATGTGTTTCAGTGCCTTTTTCTCCACAAGGAATTTGTTCCTCATATGCTTCCACAATGAACAAAAAAAAAGGTATGGTGCCAGTTCATCTCCTCACAAAGAGAAATCTTGAATCTGACTTCATACAGATAGACTTCCACTTCCATGTGTCTCGAATGTCAAAATGCCCTGTTGATTAGATTTTGTGTTGCTCAAATACATTGCTAGTCCAGTTATGGCATACTTTGTATGTGTCATTCTTGTTTGATGCATGCTCAGGCACCGTTTCATTCTCAGTGCTTTCCTCACTCTGAACGACACTGTTAAACACTATATGTAATGAGTTCAGAAACTGTGAATAAATTGCCATGAAATTTACTAACAATGTTCCATCTCTTCTTGGCTTCAATTCTTCAAATACTGCACAGGGATATGCACTGAGAGATGACCAATACAAAACTGGCATCAGCAGGCTGCATGGACTTGAATGTACTTACCCGGATTAAGGAAAAACACGGTAACATAAATGTCATTTGGAGAACCCTAAACGTGTCAAAATGCAAGTTAGTAATGGCACAGATTACATTCATTGTACAAGCAGATAGTCTGAAGCTCTTGTTTTGAATCTGTGGTCAAGCTGTGCTGTAATCCTGAGCATATACATACATGTACATGTAGTCTGGAGTTGCATGAGCTGCTTCCAAACCCTCAATTGCTTTTGCAAAGGGTCCGATGCATTCCATGAGTTTTGTAAGGTCAACTCCAAGATGGAGTATTCCAAACCCAACAAGATGTTCATTTCAGCCCTATCTGGATATCAAGTGAGCACTAGTCATCTCACAAGTGAAACCCATACAGCAATGTCCACTTGAAGACGACTATTCTTGACGATGGCTTGCAATGCAGATAATCCTTGGCTCAGTGGGTGTGCCACCCAGTAAATTGTTCCAAATTGTGACTATTCTTGACGATGGCTTGCATTGCAGATAATCCTTGGCTCAGTGGGTGTGCCACCCAGTAAATTGTTCCAAATTGTGCCTCATCAATCGCTTCCAAACCTCGTGGAATTCCAAGCTTGCTATGCTGATAATTGAAATGCTCCATGGTGAAGTTTGACTTGTTCATGAACCCAATAATGTTCCATCTAAGGCTTTTTGGAGGAATGGACAAGGGCAGTGCGTTTGTGGGATGAGGGCATGTTGGTGATGGATGGGGAAAATGCGATGGGAGGATAAGGCATGGTATTAGTGATGGATAGCAGAGTGCAGCTGGTGCCAGACCAGGAGAGAGCCGTGATGTGAGGACACCATGAACGAGGAGGGGCTTGTCAGCACCACACCAACAAACAGAAAGCAAAAGACAATGCGTGCCTTGTCAGCATTGGGCACTGAATATGGTGATGAAGCTTGGTCCAATTGGAACACGGTAGAAGTGAGCCAGATGTTTGTCCTGTATATGCTACACAAATTCCAAGGCAGAGCAGTGCAGTTGATCTCACATGGGTGAGGTTTAGCAGCCCAAGTTTGAATGATGGCAGTGGATATGTCTATTTCCGATCACCTTCCAGGCAAGCCATTCCCCGTATTGCCCCGAAATTCCATGGCAGTGGTTGTTAATGCAGTGCAAAAGACCAAATGCTCACATATTGTGACACTTGATCATGCTCACAAGGCACTTATCGATGGCAGCTGACTGTTCATGAACTCCCTACTTCATGTTATGCCTTTCCGAAGCTTGGACAGGAGGTTGGGGCTGATTCTTTTATTCCATACCCTCCTTCCCTGGTCCTGACTTGGATTCTACCACTATCTGTATTCATTCCTCAGGTAGCACTGGATTCCCTAAAGCCATTGCTCACAGCCACAGAATTCAGATCCAATGGATGGCGGAGCATATGTTACCACCTGCTCTTTTATGGTACACCTCACAATCATCTGTAGCATTCTTTCATGTATATGCTTGTTTATTTTGCTCCTCCCTGTTGGGTTGGTGTCATGGCATTACCCCCATTCCATATCGTTGGTGTCCAAGCCATCACCGAGCTTTATTGCCAAATTGCATTCCTTGTCACTACTGTGGTCTATCCTCCACGTACGTACAGCAACCCACTCGCCAAAACCAGTGATATCAACAAGTGACAACACAATTGAGCAACTCAAGCAAATAGAGTGCAACATCCTCATGACAGTTCTACCCCTAACTCCCTCTCCAATTACACCCTCTCTATCGCACCCAGATTTCCTCTCTTCCAGACCCCCCTCACCCAACTATAATTGTGCGCAATATATGTCACCTTATTCCCGCCCTTAGTGCAATGAGTATGGTGGCTGTAGCGTCACAACCCCCTTCACCTACATGATACAAACCCTGCCCTGATTATTTCTCTTCACACATCATGGAGGTGCTCATGGAAGAAGAAGTGGTATGGCTGCTCTCACGCCGTTGAGCACTGACACATGGCAGACGAGGCATACTCAGCCATGGGCCAAGTGGCAATCTGAGCAGTCCGAGCGGAAGTATATTCTCAGTTGATTCAACGGGAGCAACATCTGCTTGGATGTGGAACTGGAAAGGACTTTGGGACGTATTGCCATTGAAGAGCTTGTTCTTTGACTGGTGTTGTGAATGTTTCAAGGAGCCATAGATGAGGGTATGTTGTATTGACTTATGCTCTCCTGCCCCTGCTTACTTATCGATTGCCTTCAGCAAGCAGAGGTGGACGAACCTGGCAGTGCTCAATATAACTACCAGGTGTGAGTGAATACATGATCACAGAAACACAGTTGCCAGCAACGTAAGTAGCTATGTCCCAGAGTCCAACTTGATTAACATATGCACAGAAAACTCAATGAGGCGGATCAAGGTCGACCAAAGTGCAAGGCACTGACGACCGTACTCAAGTCCCGCATGGCATGTGTCTCCAAGGCTGATTTTACCATTGAGCTGATGAGTGTATAGTTCTGGGTGTGATTCAACGGTGTGAGTGCAGAGTGTTGAGTTGGGTGCGTGTATAGATACCACTGTACATCTTTTATTGCCTGCTTTATCCAGCGTGCAGAAAGATGGAACACTAACTTCGTGGCTGGTTTCAATTCTGTATCCACCTTTTGTCATCTAGACAGTTCTTGAATAACTACGGACACCTTTGACCTCCATTCACCTTTGCTCATGAGTACAACCAAGACCATTTATACACCCTGCTACACCCTCCTGTCTGGCCTACCCCATTGCAGTGCCAACCCTGGTCCTCCATGCTAGCGAAAATTTGCCCTAGCCCTTGACATTGAATGCATCTCAAGTCCTGACAGGCGCCTATGACAGGATCGCTTGTCTCTGGGATCTCCGAAGCCTCATCACTGGTAAGTGCCGATGTGAGCATCAAAGCATGGGACGTGTCCCCGAAAAAGATTCTAAGTGTCCACTGGGTCAGCAAGGTCATTGGTGTGGGCGGGGTCAAGGTGTGGAGTCAGTCAGGAGGATTGAGTTTTGACTGGGACCAAATGAACAAGATGGGGGGGGCCAACTCAAAACAAAAAAAGTGTGCATTGCACATTGGGATGAACACTAGCTAAAGGTCAGCACAGGGAGGTAAGGCCATCGGGGCAATTTCAAAGTCCGAAATTTTGCTCTACACCATGATGCTGACCATTGCACATGCACACCTTGCTCATTCGCATGGACAGGTCAACCCAGTTAACCTGAAACCATTCATGCAGGAGCTCACCAGAAAGTCTGTGTTCGTTGAGCTAAAATGCGGCCTAGAGTACAGGGGCTTCCTCGCCAGTGCGGACAGCTACATGAATCTACAAGTGCGCCTCTCATGCGACCATGTGCATCCTGAAATGATCTCTCTTTTCTCAGTTGGCCAACACTAAGGAATTCCAAGATGGCAAAACTCCACAGGGATGCTAGGTGAAGTCTTCATTCAGTACATGCCCTTCTATGCCATCGAAAGACTGTTCAACTCACGGTCAGACGACACACGGCTGTAACAATGTACTTTACATCATAAGCATTGTCATTCTCCATACTTGCTTGTGGCTAACATTGTGTTTGCGTCTCCACAGAGAAAGCCACCCAGAATGATCGCAGGAGCACTCGTACATCAAAACTGTGCACATTGACCGAGTAATGCGATGATGAGAACTGAGGTATCTTGACCTTGGATTCATGAAAACACCATGTCCTTGTTTTCATGCACATTGGTCCTGTTCTTGGCCGGGGATGACACCCGCTTGCCATCAAAAATGATGCATTCTATTGATTGGTTGGGCATTGAGTTGGGTCATAGCAGGATGGGGATGCGCACGAACAGTCCATTGGTTGCTAGATTGTCGAGGGTTGTGCATGCGCTGATGAATTTGCCATTCAACTTGAGCATTCTTGGCCACATTCACCGCAATCCTACAAGCCTTCTATCCTTACATCAGTAAATTTACAAATTGCTTAGCCACGCTTGGACAATCTCGCCAAGTATCTCAGTAGTGTTAAGCATTGTAAGTAGAGATCACACCATCCTTGTAGTCACTTGTAAGTTTTTTGAGATAAATATGTGTACACGAGTCCAATTTAGCATTAGTCCAAATTCAGTCCACCACATCAACAGCTAGCATCAGAGCAGGATACAAGTGCATTATGTAAGGAAGAAGAAGGTGGAAAGTGGTGCCAAAACAATTCAGACCCAAGCTCATGTATGCCTTCTACTTGCAAGGACCATATGAAAGATGACCTCCACCCACACTTTAGACAAACACTGCAGACAGCTTCTCCTTTGGTGCGAATGGGAACATCCAACGGCTGAACATTGCAGCCCTTTTTGCAAGAATCAAACAATATCCCAAACTCAGTGAAAGGTGGATTGTGTCATGTAATTCAACAGCACTCAACATGCATACCTTCTTTGAATGCTACGATGACAGGGCTGTAGGCAAAGATTGCAGGGGAGGAAGAGGCAGCAGAAATAACCATGTCCCATGCAAAAACAGGTCCAGTGTGGTTTTACACCAGACCAGGTGGATCAAGGGCAATTCGGTTTGCAACGCTGGCCAAAAATCCATATGCATGGCAAGCAACTGATTGTCAAATGTTGTTGAAACAGTAGAGAATGGGGAAAGAATGCATCGACAAGGTCAGACAAGGTACTATACATCAAACGGTTGGGATCTGAGCCATACGCCCAACACTGACTGGCTGCATCATATATGGTTTGCAAAACCATGAAACTGTTTGCAGGATAGTCCAAATGTTGGGTGCAATCAATGAATTCCTGCGCAGATCTCAACGTTGACTGAGCTGCCACAGAACTGCCAATCAATAGATAAACAGAGTTGAAAAAAGCTACCAAAAAGAAAAGAAAATTAGTAGAAAAGTATATATAAAAGAATTGGGTGTCCTGTACGTTTTCTGATTGCGCTAGGAATTCATGCTTGAGATAGGCTTTGAGTACACTCTGAAGATATGCGTCCTCGGGGATACCCAAGGTCAATGTAATGACAACCAACAGCCACGTTATCTTGGCATGCTTCTCCGATGCAAAATGCAGCAAGATATCCTAGATGCCATCAGTGGTGATGTTCGCAATCATGTGTTACCTACCACGTACAATTGTGTTGACCCCTTTATGAGCCTGCTTTCAATGGCTCGCGCAACCAGGGCAAAGAATATCCGAAAGAGAACTGGAGACAAGGCATGCACCACCATCTGGCAAGAATGATGCGCATACATGGATCGCACACAATGTGCACGGTGATAACGACGTGCTACGATGGCAGCATAGCGTGCAAAAGTTGGTAAGTGGGATGGATGGTGACAACATCACTAATCCACCTTAAACTGAATTACGCTGTACTTACATTCAATGAGCACACATACCTGTATGCATGTGCATCAGAACCTCACTTCTTTGTGGATCCAGCACAGGGTGTCAAATTCAATCTGAAGGAATGGTCCTTGCATATCCATGGACCAAGGCAGCATGCTTCTGTGCCTCTTTTCCTTGCTGCGGAATAATCATAGACTGGTGACCGGATGGATTGGTACAATTCATCAATGCTGAACGAGCTCCCACGACAATGTGACCTTTGTTGACCAATGCCAACTGATCAAAATAACCCGGTACCAGCCCTGGCCACAATCTGGACACTCTATCCAGATCTTGCAATCAGTTGTTTTGCAACCCTTTAGCCATTGCAGGAACACGGTTCATGGATTATAGGTTAGGGAACCTATCATGTAAGTGCATGCCCACAGTTATGGCTGGAATGCCATTGCCTCTCGACAACTTCAACCGTACATCTACCCACCCACGCCATATCTTCGGAGCCATCCTTGATTGCTACCGAGTCCATCACCAGAAAGGCTGCACTGGGACACCGTAGATGCATGCACACTGCCCAGAAGGTCAGACAATCCTTTCTGCGCAACACAATCACTGTGATGGCATATGGCCTTGAAACAGGACACCCATCACGAGAGAACCAACAGACTGTATGTGTCTTCCCTCAGTTTGTCTCTTAAACCATTTGAGACTCAACAATATGGGGTGGCATGCTTGGATGCAGCGCCGGATAGCTTGCCAGTGCCTACAAGGTCAAGTGAGTGTGAGAATGATTTTGCATGTGGGTGGGCTTCGCCCACCCCCCAATGTTACACAGAGTTGTAAGAACATCTGAAAATTTTACAAGACTGACGCGACAAATGAAGCCCACAATGTGATGGTGAAAATTCCCCCATTGCAAAGCAAACGGCACCTGTCTCCATCTGAGAGAAGAAAGGATCACCATGATGCAGATGGTGGGCCCTTCAACCAGGGCATACAGTGACTCCAAAAACCCTTTCTGTACTAACCTCAACAGTGAGGCAGATGAGGGGCTTAGTGATAGGCTGGTTCAAGGAACTCTCA
>MU131354.1:0-10896 GCA_015039435.1 Imleria badia
TCTCGGGTGACTATCGGACTTTTCATTTCTTGCTTGATAAGAGGATCTACGTCTCGGTGTCGAGGGGGATTCTGGTCCGGTCGGGTTTGAAAGGAACGGGGCTGCAAAGGTATTGGTAAAGGCAAACATTTCGTCGTAAAGGTGACTTACGGTGAAGCGATAGGGTGGGCGGTCGACGGCCACCCGGAGGAACCGTGATACATCATTTGTACCAGACATTTGGACAGAACGGATGATTCTGGATGGCAGGATTGTCAGACCTTGCACGCGACGAGGACTCGTATACATACTGTGAGCTGGGAAGAAAAGCTACGGCGATGACGGTATTGCCTTGCCTTGGCCGTTTACTTCACCGTGCGCTTAGCCAGATCGGGGGGTCACCATCGAGCCAGCAAAATCGCCGCAATTCCAGGCCACTGCCAAACATGTACATCACGTCCCTGAGAATCCCTCCGCCTCTCAGCCCATCTGGGGAAACAAGACTCACATTAACAGCGGACATGTCGGGGAAGATCAGAGACGAGACGAGACGAACCGGAACAGCAAAGGAGTAACGGGCAAGAGGCGAGAGACACGACAAGGACTCGGAGTCGGGAAGGACCATCACAGTACAGGCAAGAGACATGAGACACGAAGTCTCATGAGGGTGCCGCAAGGACTCGAAGTCCATGCAAGCATCTTGACGAGGCACGAAGCCCCATCGTGTTGGAAGATCAGCGGGAGCTAAAGCGGGGCGGAGGGTCGAAGCTTGAAGCTGAAAATCTTGAGAGGCGAGGCGGAGGTTGAAGGAAGGTGAGATGAGGCTGTGTTAACGTATGTAATCATAGACAAATAAACGCTTCTATCAGAAACTCCCACGTCGAGTGCGATGCCGTCGGAGAGCCCGTCCTGACCTGCACCGCCGCCGCCATATCCTCCGATGAATCCTCCGCCGATGGGTCGTCCGCCGATCATCAGCAAAACTGTGTCAGTGAATAGTATTCCTTCACTGACTTATTTAAACGTGTTGGGCGGACAGAACCGTATCGACGTGATGGCGACAATAACCGCGATGGCAACGATGTGACGACGACGAGCACGCGCCCTCGCCCTCGCCCTCGCCCTCTTCGTCCTCGCCCACGACGCGACGATGCGCCCTCTCCCTCTCCCTCGCCGTCGCCGTCTCCTTCCTCCCTCGTCCTCGTCCTCACCCACGACGCGAGGACGACGATGCGCCATCTCCCTTCGCCCTCGACCTCTCCACGACGCGACGACGACGAGGACGCGCCCTCGCCCTGGTATGAACGACACTCTTTCACTCGGATGGTGGTCAAGTCTTACTAGGCTGTACTAGATCTTGCAAGCGCTAGCTAGGTCTACCAGAACCGCCGGGTTCTTCCGAGGTCGTACTAGGTTTGGGCGCGTTTGCTGATGTATGCCCACGCCCCCACCGTCGCGCCATTGTCTTTGCCCTCATCCTCGTACCGTCACGCCATCGCCATCGTCCTCATCCTTGCACCGTCGCTATCACCGTCGTCCTCACGCCATCGCCATCGCCCTGCCCGCGCCGTCGCGCCATTGTCCTCGCCCTCATCCTCGTGCCGCCACGCCCCATTGCCATTGCCCTCGTCCTCGCACCATCGCGCCCTCTCCTGCCGTCACGTCATTGTCATTTCCGTTGTCCTCGCGCCATCACCGTCACACCCTTGCTCTCACTCTCACCCTTGTGCTGTCACGCTATCGCCCCTACCGTTGTGCTCACACTGTCGTGGCATTACCCTCCGAGTCGCCCTCGCCATCGTCTTTGCACTGTCCTAACTGCGACGCCCTTGAATTCCTCATCGACGAGGACGCCGACCTTGCGGAGGGGTATTGTCATGATCGGTCCCTCAATCGGTCCCTCCCACGTCTCACCTATTGTCAACTTCAGATTGGGTAAGCGAGCTTTGCTTGCCGTAGGGGGTCTGCGGCGGGGATCGAAGAGATAGGCCTTTACGGAAAGTCAAACGTCACGGCTGCTGCCAACCACCTCCAAATCACCGGTGGCATCCGCGCTGGCATCTTGGATCTCGTGTGGGATGCGTTGAAGCTTGCGTTCTACGCCTTTAATCTCACGTCCAACGCACGCAACTCCGTATTCACGGTAGTGACGTTCTACCCGTATGGACCGCCGGTATCATCCCCGACGAGGTCCTTGCTTCTCCCGAACGCATTCGGGTACTTTTCCGCGGTGAACATGGTCACGAACAAGTACAATGGTACATCCATTACTTTCGTGGACTGGACAGGATTGCAATGGCAAGTAGCGATTGTTCTTGATCTTCCAAGTCATTTCTGACGTGTTTTCTCAGGGACGCGCCGAATGCCTGGCCGTGTCATCAGTACATCCTCACCTCTGCACTCGAGGCGTTGCCTTCCAACCTCAAGACAAACGCCCTACGCGCGCCTGACTCGGGACAGTCGACGTACGACCTTGTCCCCTCTGGCCAGCTCAACTTCACAGAGGCCCAACTTCCCAGACAACCATACCACGACAATGAAAACGCCAACGTCATCGCAACGAGTCCGAGTGTGGACATCAATCGGTTGAACGGAACCGTCGTGAACGGTGGAAATGCCACAGCTGAAGAGGGCTGGGCGGCTACCCTCAAGCGCGAGATGGCGGACAGGTACTTTACAAGCGTCTTGTGTAGCTGGTGAGCATACCCTGCATCTTCTGCTTGTCCCTTTAGTCACGTCGTGTTGTAGACACGCTACCGGACGGTCTATTTCGAGCATGTCCCAACTGCCCGCCACATAACTCAGCCTTACTGGGAGCATCAACAACGCTGGCAACGTACGTCATCCTTTTTCGTGTCGCTGCTCCAACTGACTCGTCGTCCGATTCAAGATGTATGAAAAGCTTTCTAATCTCAACGTCGATTCGTCGGGTATGGTAGCGAATACGTGTCGGCGGGTTTCGCAAACGGCGTCGTGCTTTGGGTTACAGCCAACTATGGCCATGGGCAATTATTTGTCGCCCTGCTCGAACTACCGGTCACCGAAGCGACGAGTAGGGCACACTGCGGGGCAGCAGGCTTGAGGCTGTCATTACCGTTCACGGAGGCTGTAGTTGTTGCTGCAGTTCTTGTTGTGAGAGGCACGACAAGGACTGGCGATGCCGAGAAAAGGGTAAAATTTGACGAACCCCTGATCAATTCAACCAAGACGTCCAAGCAAATGGGCCGCAGAGGGGTTCTATCGAGGCCGTTAGCATCTGGCAGACGTAGTTCGTATCCAAGGGCCCCAACAGGCCGATATTGTTGAGTGTCTCCAAAAAATTCGATATCGGATCCAAGGATCCCGGAATCTGTCGTTCCTAGCACTTCAGCTGGAGTTTGCTGATCTCAGATGCGTGTGGTGTACTGGAAAGGATATAAGTCTACACTCCAGATAACCACGATGGTCACGTACGAGTCCAACTTGGCGCGCTTGCTCACAGGCGCCTCGCCCTCAACGTGGTCCGGTCGGAATTGAGTAAGAAGGTGGACGATCGACCCGACGTCTCCGAGAAGCTTCCCAAGGAGCCCTCGGGATGCCAAGTACTAAGTGCCATGTATATCAGCAATCACAAAACACGCCAGATGCGCATTTACTCACCGCCTCTCCACCTTCACCGCTTGCTTGCAACGAAATCGTACAGATTTCCGAGCGTCTCTCGAGATCGAGACCCGCAAAAAGCCTCTGCTCAAGCGCGTTCGCGAACGGACTCGAGTGCAAGTAGAATCAGAGTCACGACACAAACACTGGTCAGGTTTCATTGTCATTTCGACTCCCGAGGTCCGCCGAAGTAACGCAGCGGACAATTTACTTCCGGCCTGTAATGTCGAGTAGTACAATTTCTCCACTGCGACGATACGTAAATCATTGGATGCGCTTGTGGATGCAACTACAACCTCGTTGACATTGCTATACTCGTTGAGCGGGTGGCTCTAAAGTGTGCACTGCCTTGGTATTTTGAAAATGCAAGTTGACAAGGCGTTGCTCACCAAAGAAAATGATGTCAAAAGTTTGCCACCTTTTTGCGTTCTTTCCTATCTTTGTTCAGTCCACGGGTAGCATCGGAAAGGACTTCATCCGCAATGCCTCTCAAGAGCTCGAGATGGCGCTGATGGAGGAGTGAAAGGAGCGACCGTGCGACACAAATGGCTCCCTCTCCCGTCTCGGCTTCAAATGTTCCGTGATCGGCATCAGATGGCAGGGTGGCAAGGTGGACCAGAATGCGTAAGTTCTTTGATGATCACTGAGGGAGCATTCATGGTGTTTATCAAGTAGAAAACAGCAACGAAACCCGATGTTCACGGATGCTACAAAAGGTGAGGTCTTGACCACACGACAGGAGACACGGGGATCTACATAGTACTGTTCATTCAGGAGCCGAAGAAGTGGGAGGATAAAGTGCTAGTGGGTTATCGCGCCAGCGCCAGACCCTCCAGCGCAGAGAAGGAGATTATAGTCCTTGGCCACAGAGCGGATACGACGATCAGTCTCGAGAGGTGCGGAAAACATGAGGGAATGTCCGTGACCAAGCTTCCGCATCCGCATGCAACCTACGAGCAACAAAGTCAGATTTCGTGGATCGGAGTAGTGTTAACTGTACGGACCTTGAGCTAGACGATCTTTGGTGACCTTGGGACCTAGCGTGACGGCGGCGCGGAATCCACTCAGGAATTTGATGTCGGTTCCACGCGTATGAGCATCGTCCAGATAAATGATGCATTGATCCAACTGCTGCGCAAATGGCGACGACAGCAGAAGCTGCGAGCTACCGTCTCGGGTGAGTACCGTCAACTCGTCCTCCCCGTTAAAGTAGATGGCCGCGGACGCATTCATACTGACGGATAGCCATGCTTCTGCTATCTTGCGGTTCTGCAGGTCAAGCATCTGGGCGCCAACATCCAACAGGACGCGAATCTCGGGCTGCTGGGCTACTAAGATCTCCAAAATTCGACAGTGGTTCGCCGCTCGCCATTCTGGCGGGTGGTACACACGTAGTGGTTATTCTCGGACTGTAGAAGGTAGGATACGACCTTTGCATTGGTCTCGCGTTGATGATCGGGGTCGCGCTGAGTGATGTGGAGCGGTAACAAATATCGTCCGTCATTCATCCCCGAGAATCCTAAAATACAGTTAAATAAGTGATCAGGAAACGTTGTCTTCACTCACCGGTGAGTACACATTCTTTCTTCTCCACCAAGTCCCATCCCGAACATGCCAGCTTTGAAGGAAATTATTTCGCTTCCTTGGGGAACACGACTTTCGCTAGGAAAAAGCCGATCGTAGCGTGATTGCGAGAGAATAGACGAACAAGGAGCGTCGTCCATTGCTCCGACGACTTGAGGTTGATCCCGGTGTAGTTCCGAAGTGAACTCGGCACAGACGGACAGTCTTGAACCCAGTGTTCGTAATCCAGTGATGGGTCGTCTTGTTTCAGTAACTGTTCGAACGAGACTTTGAGCTGAGCCTCGGTAAGGCCGCAGTAGTAGTACGAAAGACACGTGAGGACGATCGCCACGTCCGGGTGACCAAACTCGGCTTTCGGCACTGGAACATCTTTCGCGCGATATGGGACCGCGAACATGGTGCGCTTCAGAGCAAGGCCATAGTCGACACGCCACCGCTGGTCCCGAAAGGCATAAAGGAGGATATCGGTCGTCAAGAGACCACAGAGTAGAAGTAGAGTAAACCTCCCCAAAGGGTGCTGCCTCGGGCGTACTCTTCCACGATCTTGGACGTTGGCAAGGGCACGTTCTTGTCCATGATGAAGCTGATGACCGCATCTCGGAGCTGCGAATCAAGCTGCTGAAAGTGGAAGTTTGGAAGGAGACCATTAATTGCGTCTTGTGCGATCTGCGATATCAAGGTATCGGCAGCGTTAGGTTGCAAGATCCGAATTTGAGGGAACAAACCAGGCGGACCAGCTTCATATTCCATCCCCTCTTTGAAAGAGGTCCGAAGCGATGCGGCATATTTCTTAACGGCGGTGAGAACCTACTGCGTTGTAGTCCATCGTTCTGGAGAGCCTTCCATGTGTTGCTGAGGGCCGATGGTATACACAAGTTGATAGCGAACGTGAAGGATCTCGTCGCTTTCGTCCAGGATGTCCCTTGCGAACGAATGGAACTACCGCTGCAGTTCCAACAGCGGCTGGGCGACGTCCTTGTCCATGGAGAGTTGCTTCTCGACAGTCACCAACTTCAGCAACAACACGTGATCTGGCTGGACAACCAGGATGCCACGTTTACGCATGCATTCCGACATGAGAGACTGCAGAGCAGCAACTTCATCGGGACCAAGTGGGAGTGATCGCGAGAATGGGATATAATATATTTGACGATTGGTGAGGCCACTAAGGTGGTCGACAAGAATTTGGAACATCTGCAAAGTCAACGCTTTCGGGACGATGACCCGAACCAGCTGATCACCGCCGGCAAGCTTTGAGACAGAGATCAGCACGATGATGGAAGATTTGCCTTCTCCCATGTTGAGTTGCATCGCAGTGTTGTCTCCGGAACGTGTCGACACCATCTCGTTGGAAAAGTCAACATGAATGCGACGAATGAGAAAATTGCCCTGTAACTGATGCGAAATGACTGAAATCAGCAGACAAACAAACTGGTTACATGGAAAAACGTACCTGGATCAGGATCCAGTCTGGCCGAGCTTCGGGGTCCCACCCGTCGCAACCTCCATTTTCAAACTCCTTGTAAAAGTCCTCGTGGTGACTATCCACAGCGAGGCGAAGCAATCTTCGAGCCTGCTGGAGCTCGAGTAAAAGTAGTGTCAATTGCATGAGACATTTCTTCCGGTTGTAACGCGTGGCCATTGGCTAGACCGCTCTCGCTACTTGGGCCAAGAATCCCCTTGATGCAGGCCAGACTATCTGTGAAGCTATCCTTGCAAATGTCGTGATAATCCACCAGGAGCTTGGCCACCTCCTTGGAAAGTTCCTTTGTGACGACTTGGGACGCTGGTGCTTGGGATATCTCATTAGGAAACGTCAGCTCCAGACTTTGCATAAGGTACAGGCCGAACTGCCCCCCGAGGATGCCGAGTAAATCACGAGTGTCTCGAACGCTTGACATTTCTCGTCGATGGTTGAGGTACAAATCCCGACGATCTGGCCGGCCACCGAGATGGTTTCCAACCCTCGCGGTCGTACACATGTTCCTCTCCGTCTGCCACGCCGAAGCAAAAACGATTTGAGCACACGCACGAACGGCAATCATGGGGGGCTTACCATGGATAGACACGTCCGCCTTGGCGCTTGCCACGTTGAGCAGTGGGGGATAATCACTGGCAATAACAGTTCGAATTCCGGTCCGAGTGCTTGACATACCTTGGTCCATGTTGCGATCAGGTATGTTGCCAAGTGCGTGTCTGAGGGACCGACTGGCGACTCTGTCCGTAGTGATGATATCAGGCCCAAGGAATGTATTTAAATGGCGTCCTTACTCTAGATGTTTATCAGGGCATCGATGAGCGTCCGTGCGTCTGGTCGGAAGACATCGCATCCAACTGCCATTACTACGGGGGCAGTGAGGGGTCAGGCGGTCGGGGTACATACCAACGAGCCCAGCGCATTCGATGGCCTTGACCTGCAACTTGTGATGGCTCAGATCATTCGCGTTTCGGAGCACGTTAAGCAGGAGGGGCATAATCGTCCCATAATGCTACAAGGCCCAAAATGAGGGGCAAACAGGACACTGTTGGCATGGACATACCTTGACAAATGCGACCTCGCTCGCATCGGCAACCACAGCCGACGTCGTGATAGCCTCAGGCTGTTCTTGAATGTATCCCTTGACTGGTTTGCCCGATTCAGCACCCGGATTGAACAGCTTGAGTAGTCATTCAATGGTGGGGTCGAGGCAGCACCTCCTGTTCAACACCTTCGCAAAAGTTACTGTAATCAGTGCGGCAGCAGCCACGTGAGCATGAACGCTGTCAGAGACAAGTTAGTTGCATTCATGTCAAATAACATCAGCTCATTTACCGAGGTTGTGGGGCCTTGAGCGTCGATATCAACGCAAAGAGTTGTCAATGGCAACCATCATGAATGGCTTCCTAGAGTCTTCCTGGTGCTGACGGTGCGGCAACTCACCTCTAGGTTTGTACACAACTGGCCCCTGGGTTCTCGTTAAGGTGAGCGTTTACCCGTCGGAGAAAGGAGGCACTGGCATGCAGCATAACGAACGCAAGAATAAGCGTCTTTGAACATGGGAGTCACCAGGCTGTTGGGTATTCCTCTGTTTCAGATGTGCTAATGCAGAAGAGATGTGGACGCCTCACTCAACGACTTTGCCGAGCTCGAGCTGCATTGCCTATATCCAGCCGAGGCACATGAGTGGAAGAAACCAAGGAGAACGGAAGATGTACGTTGCTGGTTCCTTCATTTCGTTTTTAGGAGTACGTTATCCGATCGTCGTGTGCTGTTCGTCATGGTGGTCATCGTCAGAGCTGCGTCTCGTGTTCCCCTTGCGTTGTCGACTGTGTAGCAGGAGGTCTCGGTCCGTCGGAGGAAATCGAGAGAGAGGCGACGCCTGGACACCGCAAACTCGGCGTGGCCACACAAGCGCGACGCCAACCCCATCAGCATGCCAGTGCACCCCAGAGCCCGCCGATCCTCGACGAAGCGCTTCGACAAGTCCCTCAGTCACAGCGCGGTCTCAGTAGCTCGACCGAGCTGGGCTGATGTGAGGTCAGCGCGGATCGTTGCGAGCACGAACGATGAACCCACCACGTGCGAGGTCTTCGGGCGTCCGCCAGCAAAAGAGGATCTGGTGAAAGACGGAGAGGGCAGCTTTACCGGTCGTCATGTTGAGCAGTCGGACGGCGACGAGCACCTTCCACGTTCACGGTCGTCGACAGAGTGCGTCCATATCATTCATGGGGCAGTGAACAATGCATGAGGCCACCCACCTTGTACGAGTATCAGCTTCAGTTGTCTCACCATGATCATGAGGTCGTCGAATAGCCCAGGATCGCCGTACCACTGTCCATCACTGGCAAGTGCTGTCCTTGGTATGACATGATATGTATTTCAATTTCATCTCATTTTGAAATGAAAATGGAAAGCTCTCTATTGGTAGCTAATGTACTAGCTTGGTGGCATAAATATGGTGTGAGAGTACGAAGATTCTATGTGATCCCATGGATATATATAGGCTTGGAGAGCACATATATAGTGGGACAGGCTCTCCAATCATTCTACCAATATTTTGTGAATATCCATTGCAAGCCAACCAGCTTGTATAATTACACTGAATTGATATGCTCATGTCATGTCCTGTCAGGATTATGAGTTGATTGTATTGCTCATACAACAGATATAAGCATTTACATTGATAGCTAAGGCTGCTGTGGGTGTCCTTTGTTATCACACGGGTACCAACAGCCTCAAGGTAGGCCCCGTTGTCTTCGTGTTTCGCTCCGAGTCAGTATCACTCCTGCACCTTTCTCAATCTATATACAATATATACATTGCATCAGATCTGCCCGATATGGCCATGACTGCTAAGTCGTTAGTCTCGTGACCATCCGTTTTTGGACACTTGTGTTGACACCGCTGAAGCGGCGACGTCCTCACCGGAAGATTCCGGCGCCGTCGAGACCAAAAATGGCTGGTGGCGAGACTACTAAGTCGTCATTGATTGACTGACTCCTCTAGGCCCCATTTTGAGTCGTCCTCATCAACGTGGTGGGTTGACATAGTGGGTAAGCGATTTGGGGTATCCGGGACATGGAGATAGGCGCATTGCCCGTCTTGCGTTCGTACCGTCCGTGTTGACCTTCTACATCCTCAGCTAGCGGGTCTGTACCGAGTGGTTTCGATTCGCGACACATTCCGTCCGTTCCGCCATCCGTTCCCGGATGGTTCATGAGGTGTCCCTGGAGTCTTCATCGTCATTGACCTCACCTGCAGCTCTCGTAACCCCTCTCCACTCCCTCGACTCGAACATCTCGGATGCTGCCACCACCGCGTGCGCAGTTTCGTCGTCATGACTGTCCGTACCACCGCCCGCATGCTCCATCTCACATTGGGCATTCCTAGGTACATGGTCTTCACCTCTGAATTCCACATTCACAGGCGAACGGGAGGGAGGGGCTGTGTGGGGTCACGTCGTTGTGTCGTCAGTGAAGGAGAGGGAAGGGCGAGGGTGTGCCCGTCGTCGTCGTGGTCAGGGCAGGTGATGGTGCAACCCCATCGTCACGGGGTGGAGAAGACGATGGGGAGGGATGGAGGCAGAGAGAGGCGGGAGGGAGGCGGAGAGAGGGCGCGAGAGGGCAGGAGGGAGGGTGAGAAAGGGCAAGGGGGGGAGGGCGAGAGAGGGCGAGGAGGGGAGGGCGAGAAAGGGCGAGGGAGGGCGAGAGAGGGTGAGAGAGGGAGGGGGAGAGAGGGAGGGGGAGAGGGGGAGGGGGGAGGGCGAGAAAGGGTGAGAGGGCGAGAGAGGGAGGGCGAGAGGGCGAGGGCGGGAGGGCGGGATCCGGATTCCGTTCTTCTTTGCGGTAATAGACCTGATGGAGACGTTCGGCGCCTTCGGTGGCTTGGATATGCGCCGCGGTGAGATGGGCGTGTCGTAGCCGGGCATACCACCGCTGGACCATCTGCACGGGGTGCATCAACGCGGACCAGCCTAGCTCGGTGATTGTTGACACACTCGACCCGTCATTGGACGGCGCATGCGGCGCGTCCGAGTCAGCCTTGGTGGTGAGCTTAAACGCGCCGGTGGCGCCCTTCCATACAGATTTCGCTTTTTCGCGTTGCTCCTTGCGTCGCTGGGCGCGCAGGAGCCGTTTTTGCTGGCGCTTGTTCTCGCGCACGCCCATGCCTGCGCCGACCCACCACCACCACCCAAGGAAGCTCTGCCAGAGCGT
>MU131355.1:0-10895 GCA_015039435.1 Imleria badia
GACAACGCCGGCACCGAGAATAGCAAGAATGTACTCCAACGTCCTAGTTGCCTTATAGGCGCGATGGGTCCATAGGCGGTGGTAGCCAGCAGTTACACCTTACGCATCCTTCGTTAGCGCCAGCTGCCACACCGACGAAGCGACTTACCGATACCGGTGAGGTGAGAGTAAATGACAAACCAGATTGCGGTCTCCCGCCGCAAGGGTGTATGCCAAGCACCAATGACCCCCAGTGTCGGCAGAAAGATGAAGATGAAGACGTGCAACCAATGTAGTTCTTTGTACCAGTTTTTCCAAGTAACTGGTGGGAGCGCTGCTTGATGCTTGAGAGTATACAAACACGAAGTTTTCGGGTATGGCCTCTGCAGGTATGTCGTCAGGGTTTTCTATGAAAATGGGCTCATGTGACTTGGCCTCCATAGCAGGCTCAACAAACGAGATGGGAGTCGGTGCGCTTGCTTATATTGTTATTTCAGAGTGACAATACGTGTAATGGGGGCATATCCGCCTCACCAATATACGCCGGCATCGGTGCGATAACGGCGAAGATAACCAGAGATTACATCAAAGATGGAGTGACGAAAGCAAAAGAGTTACTTCGAAACTCCGAACTTGACAGATAAAACGTCAATTGCTACTGCCATCCTTGAAGAACACTTTGGGTAGCGGACTCACTTCAAATCTGCAGAGACATATTTGTAATGTCATCGCTTGGTGGTTTTACACAAGCCATTTCTGAGAGTTTAAATTGGAGGACGGCCAACGAAAAGGGAAACTCGATGGACGTTGAGTGGTAAAAAGTTTACGTTCATGTCAACGCGCGACTCTTCCCTAGTGCGAATTCCTCAGCAATCAAATCAACGTCATGGGTGACTTTGAAGGACATAGTGTTAGAACAAAAAATGGTGGTCCATCATGATGGCAAACTTGCCAGAAGTACGTACATACACTGCTCGCGGCTTTTCCAGTATTTACATAGGAACTGGCAGCTGTGAAAGATTAAATTTAATGGTAGGACATGGAACTTGAAGCTTGAAGTCACACCCCACGGTCAAGAGACATGGTGGTGGTGAGTTGTTCATGATCAGTAACTCTTCACCCGGTTTTGGTTCTGCACTCAAGAAAGCCTCCAGCGGCCATATCAGCAAACTCCGCGAGCACGGAACCCTATCAAAACAGAGGAATGAGCTTGTAAATCAGCCCAACGAGCACACTTGAACTCCTTTTTCCTGTCTACACGACGCATCCTCACGGCATTCCGTATTTTTCGAAAACGCCTCCCTAGTTCTTGTTGAAGACCCGGCTCTTCCTTCACAAACTTTTTTTAACCCATCGAAAGACACACAAGTCCCGTTGGTACCTCCTTGAAACGGATTCTGAGAGAAAATAATGAACGGTGTACATGCTCCGCTCGAACTGATCTTTGGGCGGCACTCGTTTAGAGTGCGCGCAGGATGAATTCGTGTCCTTTGGCGGCATTTTCTCTCATACGCTCGAATGACGAAACTGTCTTGATAGGGACCCAGTGATCCGCATTTGCAGTGTGCAATGTCCACACGAATCTTGACAAGGACAGGTCAGTCTGGCTGAACGAGCAGAAAAGCAGTTTTGGAGCATACTTGTCGTAGGGGATGTTGGAGATGCAGGGGGCAGCGAGCACGGGAAGGGGGAGACCTCAAAGGGTGTGTTGGGTTCAGCGCGGATCGATACCATCCCCGACCCTCAAATCGGCACCCGACCATGAGAAATCGGGTTTAGCCGGAGATAATCCTTACGACAAGACGGTGATTGGCCGCAGATTACCACTTTTCTCAACATCATTTCAATGCAATAATATCATTAATCTGAATCCCATCATAACTTCAAGAAGCTGCAGGGCCTTGGCAAGGGGAGCACGCACCTCCGGCTATCCTTGCGGATCTGAGTGGAGTTAAATGGTAACGTTACTTTCATCTGACTGATTCTGGCACTGACAGATCTGGAGTTGCTGCACCGCAGGGTACCGAGATAAAGTCCAAGGTTCAAGCACGATGACGGGTAGACCCCGTACCACACACTCCTAGCTTCTGTTCCCAGGTTTACCGTTACCAGTATCATGACTTTTGGAACGGTATTAAGGCTCATCTTCATGATCTGCCTTCATGAACTTTATGCAAGGTATCGAGCCCGCCGTTTGCCACCAGGCATTTCTGGTCTTCGGTGCGTCTTCGAGATCCCGAAAGAGAAACCATGGTTGAAGATGCTCAAGTTTAACCAAAAATATGGTCTGGCGAGCTATGATCATTAAGTTCGCCATCGCTGATTATTCATCGGATAGGTGACTTTGCCTCCGCGTCGTTATACGGATACAATATCATCCTCGTTGGTTCTGCCAAGATTGCCGGTGATCTCCTCGAGAAAAGTAGCATCAATTACTCTGACCGCCCTCGGTCAATTATGGGGGAACTGTCTGGATGGGGCAAAATGATGTTATTGTGCGACCGCAACGATTGGTTTCGTGCTCAACGAAAATGGATCGCGCACGAAATCGGCAGTTACGCTACTGTAGAAAAGTTGCATAGTATGATCGAGGTTGAAACCCGGCGCACTCTACGATCGACGCTACACCAGCCGGACAGGATCCAGGCACACCTCCGCAAGTGTGTATTTTCGAGTCCTTTCGCCCATGTAACTCATGATATCATGTAGGAATTTCACTTCCATCATATTGCGCCTTTCACATGGATATATCACTCAGGAGGGCGACGATCCTCTGGTCGAGTTAGCCAAAGTAGCAAACTCGCAATTATCGAAGGCAACTGCAGCAGGTGGACACTTCGTCGACTTCCTTCCTTTCTGTAAGTCAATAATCCATTCAAGCATGTCCAAGGTCCCTACAGCATTTGCAGTGAAGTACATTCCATCGTGGTTTCCTGGAGCCGGTTTCAAGAGGAGAGCCAAAGAATATGCTGCTGTTGTGCATGACCTGCTGGAAATCCCTCACAACTATGTGGTGTCTCAGCTAGTGAGCTCCGTTGTCACTTTGCCTTGACGCTCGTTGACACAGATCTGGAGGCCACTGGCACAGCGCTGCCATCACTTTCTTCTCGCCTATTAAGCATGTCAGACCTCCCAGAAGAACTGCAGGACAACATCAAGTGGACTGCACTGACCATGTATCGAGGTACGCACAACATTAATATTATTTGTGATCTGGGTTCCGTGGTGACACTATCGAACCGGTAGGGGGTGCGGACACGGTACGGGACCTGTCTCCTACTACTAGATACCTCCTTTCAAATGTTTCATCCAGTCCACGTCTATCACTTATGCTTTCTACCTCGCTATGACGCTCTATCCACGCGTCATGCAAAAAGCGCAGGAGGAGTTGGATTCGGTTGTTGGTACTGGTCAATTGCCAACATTCGCCGACCGACCGTCTCTACCGTACATAGAAGCCTTGTTTACAGAGCTCTTTCGGTGGCATTCCACAAGTCCGTTGAGTAAGTTCGGTCCTCAAGCCCAAAGCTAGTTGTTAGCTAAAGCTAGGCTACGTAGCCCTGAGGCGTGCGACAACTGATGACGAGTATAACGGATACCTGATTCCTGCAGGCTCTTATGTCATGGTCAACATATGGTAGGTCAACAAGTACTCATGTTTCGTGTTATAGATGCAACGTTTTCTTGTTAGGGCCTTACTTCGCGATGAGAGAACGTACACGAATCCATTGGAGTTCAAACCCGAACGTTTCCTCGGACCTCATCCGGAACCTCATCCCTGGAATGTATGTTTTGGTTTTGGACGACGGTAAGGAGCGATTCAGTTGTCAAGAAGATGTTAATTATCCGTTCCCTGCCTAGTCGATGCCCGGGTAAGTCACAATTGGACTACTGAACCCCCAGAAACGATGTGTCGACCTCATGCTCTGCATCTATACAAACAGGCTTTTACCTCGTATACTCGACCGTCTGGCTCATGTGTGCCCAATCTCTCGCCGCGTTCGACATCTCCAAACACGTCGAGAACGGGGTCGAAGTCACGCCAGAGTTTAATCAAGTAGGAGCGACGATCGTGTCGGTGTTCAAGTCTTTTTCGACGTGGTATAGTTTGTCGCTGACCTCTCTTTCGCGTTTTTTTAGCCATCAGGCACCTTTCAAATGTTCGATAAAGCCCAGATCAGCGACCGCCGAACGACTTGTCAGGGAGGAACTCACAGTGGCTGAATCCATGACGTAAATACTAAATGGTCCGACTACTGATGCCAGCTAACGGGCCAGAGATACTATTCGAAGCCCCGAACCTAGTAGGGCAGAACCTCGAAAGTAGTGACGAATACAAAGAAATACACAAAATCATTGTATCGAGGAAAGAATCAAGTAGTATCGACTAAGAAAGTAAGAATGAGGCAACACCGGTGAAATCAACATGAATCCTGATTTGAATACTCCCTTCCTTCAATGTTGTATCGAGATGGGTGATCGCTAGTAGTACTAGTGTGCTAGGCCATGCACGTCACGGTACTGCCCGCTCGAGTGACGTTCTTCACCGCGTACTCGCTAGATTGCGAATCATCGTTAGTCATTCTGACCAACACAACGACGAACCAACATACTCTTTTCCACGCAGAAAAGCAGGCTCTCGGGCGCGGTGGTGCTTGGTTTGACGCCTCGTTGTACAGCCAACCGCAACCAAGTTGCCAAGTCATGTGATCCGGCTTTCCGTAGGTATGTTTCATAGAAGAAGTCGAGGAACAACAGCAGATAACTGAAGATGATCCCAGCCCCGACAATGCCCGCGGTGGGTGTACCGGAACAACCCCCCATGTGAGGCAGATATTGGGGGAACCAGTTATACGCAGCATACTGGTAGCCTACCAGGATGCTATACGTCAGGAAAAAAGGGGGAGGAGGACAATTTAACACTCACTCGCAAAGGCTGCTGATGCTAGAATGACCACGAATTGGCCAATCTGCATTGTCGTGAGGTATTTTTTCCACTGAGTCACACTCAACGTGAACTACGATCCAATGTAATCGAATGAATAATGCGTACCCATAATTTGGCACCGCCAGCTGCGGCAAAGTAATAGTAATCTTCAAGCTGCCTGTGAGTGTGACGTCAATGTTACCGAGGTGTCTGATACGCACACATCAACACGTGGACGCCGAGGTTAAGGAATGCCGCAACCCAACACTAGAACAGATGCAAGTTTGCAAGTTAAGGCGCATGATAGAGAATACCTACCACTGTTGCTCGACCATTCAGTTGGACAAATGCCAGAACTGCCGTAGCCGCATGATGATAAACATGCAAGAAAGCTTTTGATGGAATGATCAGAGTGGTGCATCGGCAACGCGAAAGCGAAACACCTACAGAGAGGTTTCTTCTTCAGAGTTAAGAAGACCGTGTCGATGAGCTCGTAGTACTTGAAGTAATAGTTCAATATTAAGTAGAACTCCAACCTCTTGAAGAACGACGCATGTTCAGTTCTTCATGGTAGTCAAATCGTATCGATGGTATAATACCCACCTTGGTATAGGCTTTAGTGGCGCACAGCGAACCGTATGTGCCTATTTCGGGCTTCAGCCAATTCGAGAATACTTCTTCACCAATAAGTGCCATGAGGATGAGGCTCCCAACACTCAATATTAGATTGTGTGTTCGGAATAAGGTGGTCAACTTCAAAGGTGGTTTGTCCTTCATCGTTTCACGGGTCCCGAAGACGACCACGAGATACGTCACAGTCATACTGATGACTGCGGGCCATGTCGAGAATGGGGTCTTGCCTGGTATATAGGAGGTAAGGTGTGTTGGAATACGGTCAGCAGGTACAAAGGAAAGGACGAAGTCAGCGAGGTAGGGCATGGTGGATCCAAGGGCTTGTCAAAATGGGCGTCAATTCACGCCATCTACTTGTATGGCTTCCCTATCAAACACCGAGCAACCATGTAGGAAGTCGTCGGAGCTCGCTCGCCTGACGTGAATTGTTGTTGATTATGTGACTTGCCGCGCGATCTGTTGCTGAGCAGATAAATGAGTGACGAGATACTCACTAGCGAGTCCCCATTTTTAGGAGATACTTTTAGGTGCCATTTGGGGATAAAACGTCGCACATATCGCTAACGTGCGGTGATCAGATTCGGAATGTCGAGGAACAACTCACTCAACAAAACAATAATTCCCTCTGAGTTTGCCTTGTCTCGCACCATCATATCATAGGGCCAGTCACGCTGCAGCACAGTACCGTCACCTCGCAAGCGCGACTCGAAAAAAAAGCGTTGCCAGATTCAGAATGATTGCCGATAGTAGCACACCTTTCCCACACTGGTACCTGACGTGGTACCGAGAAGTCGGCGTTTTGTTCTCTGACTTCTTTCCAGCCTGAACTGGATCGCTGGCAGTGTCCCGACTCGGTTCAGCTTCTGGCTCAGAGTGGCCACTCGAAGAAGCCATCAATGACGTTTTCAGTATCCCGCTATTTCGCCGCTGCCCCATCGGGAACTCATAAGCGCTGAATCAGTGCTGAACCAGTGCTGAATAAGCCCGCTAAGCGTCGCTTTCCCTTTTCAGAGTCGCTTACGGGCATTCTGGCCAATGAGAGACTTGCAAAACTGTCGTGGATGAGTACGTTATTTTTGCGCTCTCCAGATGCCTGGACAGTTTTAAGTCACTGCACGTCAAGAGGAAATTAACAATGGTGTCAACACTGGCAGGCTTGAGTGAGCCCCGGAATTTGTTGCTGGCAAAGTGCTTCCATGTCAACAAATGTCCGACTTCACAGCGCGGAGAATGCCTCCGAACGTGTTCTCAGAAGCGTCCAGCTTGGTGTATCCAAGTCATAGTCCGGCAGTCGAGTCCGAGGCCGATCACCCGGCCCAAATAAGCACGCGAGGAATGATGGTAGGCTGACCCCAGTCGTGACTTCTTCGCTATGATCGACTGGTTGCAAAGCTTTGTATCCACCCTGGGGACCATGGACCGTCAAGCTATTGTTTTACTACTCATCCCACTCGTCCCGCTCGGCCTTTGCATGGTCTGTCTCCATGAACTTTACGCAAAGTACCAAGCCCGCCGTTTGCCACCCGGCGTTTCCGGTCTTCGGTGCTTCTTCATCGACATGCCCAGTTGCGACGAAAAGCTATGGTCAAAGATGCTGAAATTCAACCAGCAGTATGGTGTGCTGAGCCGTGATCACAAAGTCCGTTGCCGCTAACTATCCATTGGATAGGTGACATTGCTTCTGCGTCACTGTTTGGATACAATATCATTGTCATTGGCTCCGCCAAAATTGCCGAAGATTTGCTCGAGAAGCGTAGCGTCAATTACGCTGACCGCCCTCGGTCGGTTATGTGCGGTGAACTCTCGGGATGGGGAAAGATCATGCTCCTTTCCAACTACAATGAATGGTTTCGTACTCATCGAAAGTGGTTTGCGCAAGACATTGGGAGTTACGCCTCTGTAGCAAAGTTGCATGGGATGATCGAGTTCGAAACTCGACGCTATCTTCAATGTGTACTCGAAGATCCAGAGAGGAATCAAGCCCATGTCCGCAAGTAAGTTGCATACATATTGCCTACCGTTGTCGCTGAAGAGGTTGTATAGAAACTTCACTTCCATAATCTTACGCCTCTCGCATGGATATGTGACTCAGGCAGGAGACGACCCTCTTGTCGATTTGGCCCATGTAGCGAACTCACAGCTGTCAATGGCCACCGCACCTGGTTTATACTACGTTGATTGCGTTCCTCTCAGTAAGAAGTTGGCTCTTCCTAGCATGCCCAAAGACGCTAACACCCTCACAGTGAAGTACATTCCGTCGTGGCTTCCCGGTGCTGGATTCAAGAGAAAAGCAAAGAAGTACGCACGTGTTTTACAGGACCTCGTGGAGATTCCTCACAATTATGTGAAGTCTCAGTTGGTGAGTTATTTCGTCAGCTCTGTTGAAGCACGCTAAGTTGCATTTCTCCAGGCCGCTGGCACTGCGCTACCTTCACTATCATCTCGTATAATGAGCAAGCCTGACCTTACAGAAGAACTAGAAGACAGCGTTAAATGGGCTACAGCAACAATGTATCAAGGTACGACCTCATCGATTCCTTAGCCATCTCAATACCATTGCTAAACAACCTAACCATAGGTGGTGCCGACACGGTAAGGGACTCAGTCTCGTGTTCACGTTCATTGGTAGATGCCTCCTTCAGGCCAATTCTGTTGCGTATGCCTTCTATCTCGCTATGACGCTCTATCCATGTACCACGAAGAAGGCGCAGCAAGAACTAGACTCAGTTGTGGGCACTAGTCGATTGCCAACATTCACCGACCGACCGTCTCTGCCGTACATGGAAGCTTTGTTTACAGAGCTTCTCCGTTGGCATACTCCTGGTCCAACAAGTTGGTCCTTCCGCCTTTAACCACGCCTCACCTTAACCTGATCTTTGTAGCCATAAGACGTACGAGAGTCGATGACGAGTACAACGAATATTTAATCCCTGCAGGTTCGTACATTTTCGTAAACATCTGGTGAGTCATAAACTTCCATAAATTCGCTCTCGGTACCATATTGTCCCAGGGCGATACTTCGTGATGAAAGAACGTATTCGGATCCTTTGGAGTTCGAACCTGAGCGATTCTTGGGAGATTACCCGGAACCTCATCCCAGAAATGCGTGCTTCGGCTTTGGGCGCCGGTAAGAATCGATCACGTTATCTCGGGCCGGACAAGTTGATCCTACAATCACGGCTGCATAGGAAATGCCCAGGTAAGCGATACATTTGGCTACACAACGCAATATCGGTGTGATCCAGCACTCAGGCTATTTCCTTGGACATTCTTCTGTATGGCTCATGTGCGCCCAAGCACTCGCCGTCTTCGATATCTCGAAGCGTGTCGAAAACGGCGTGAAAATCATCCCCGAATTCAATCTAGTGGGCGAGACCATCGTGTTCGTAACAAGCGTCATTTCACATCGTGGTGTGCTTGCTGACGCTCACAAAATGTTCCAGTCACCAAGCACCGTTCAAATATTCGATCAGGCCCAGATCAGCGGAAGCTCAGCGCCTCATCCGCCAAGAATTTCACTTTGAGCATGCTAGTAATGACCGAACCAAATAGGGTGTACTACATACGTGCGAACTCAGTGTATAATAGAGCCTAGCCTTTGAACTCGTGGCCACCTCGGGGCTCGGACCTTTGGATGGGGTGATCGGCGATCAATCGCTGATTGTGTTGTAACATTTCGAGAAGAAGATCACCCAAAGGAGTATGGTCTTCCTTCGATATGAGCGTATCCCGCTCTCTTCTATGACCACATTCTTGAATTGATAGGGAAGTAGTACAATGAGAAATTGAGCTTTCAACTCATTACGCAATCCGTTCGGCTCTTGAATCAGCTTGCCCGACTCGCAGATATCTACGGGATTGAGGCTGTTCAGATTTTGGACCTGGGCAACTTTTGCTTGATTGCAAATCACAAAGACAGCACAAGGTTCAAACACCAAGAATACAAACATGGGTATAATCGACGTCAAATTTACAACAAGCAAATCATCATGTAAATTGAGATACAAATGTATCCCGGGAGTGACAGCGAACGACGCAGTGTGGTGGATCGCAGTGATGAATCCGCCCATCCTAAATCGAGAGTTCGTTGTAGCGGGCGATGCGCAAATGCTGACTAGGAGGAACGATCTGCTCCTCCGAGCCATGGGGTGTACCTCCGAGTAAGATGCCGACTCTTTTCATAGCAAGCAACTGCGCACGGTGGCAGTCAAGAAAAGCAGCGCAACATAAGTTTGACTGGAGACGTACGTTGTGCGCAGCATTGCCGTGGTCGTAAAGGCCACCGAAGAATGCGGGAGTGGCGTCCTTCCCTATATTCTTCTTCAAAAGATATGCGCCACCGGGGTGCTTGTCAAAGAAATCGCCAACGTCGTGGATGTACCCTGCGATGCAGATCAACGCCCGAGACTCTGCTTGACGTTGGTCTTGGAAGGAGATAATTAGGAGGGATACAGAAGGTTGGATACAACTCTTACAATCTTCCCAGGTGATGACTGGCAAGTCAGGTTTCTCAGACGGCCAAGAGAGCGCCTCTTGTTTCTGGCGAAGGCGCCTGAGTTGAACAGTCAACTCGCCTTTTTCTACTTCGTTGTCCGAGAATGTCTGCGAATGTACATGTTGATATGACTTTGAACCAATAAACATCACGCACCTTGAGATGTGTCGCGAGACCGAGCTTTTCACATGACCACAGGAACCATTTGGTCGGATCGTACTGATACCATTTGTACCCATTGCGATAATCCATAGGAAATTGGTGGTGGAAGTTGTGGTAGCCTTCGCCCATTGTGATGACTGCCGTAAGCACGCAATCTTTCGGTGTAAGCCTGTCATCATAAGGTTTGTCTCCTAGCCAGTGGCACAGCGAATTAACACAAAAAGTGGACTTGAACGTCGTCAGAATGGATCACGGAGATGTCTGAGAGGAGGATACGGACGTGCTGTACGTATACAAGGCGAAGCAAACCCGTCCACACGAATCCACCTTCCCAATCTCCCCATCCATACCCTGCGACAGAGGTGGGTACGACGATCGCCATGATGAAGGCGAGGAGGAGATAGTATCTGTGTTGCCATTTGACAACCGGGTTTGATCGCAAGTCGCTGACATCTGCCGGACCTGGCTTCCGCCTAGGCTTGAAGATCATCCACCCGACGTGAGAATAAAGCAGTCCTTTACGGGCGTCGTAGGGATCGAGGTCGGTGTCGGTGTATCGATGGTGAGCGCGGTGCCCCCGGGCCCACCACGCGATGGAACCTTCGACAACGCCGGCACCGAGAATAGCAAGAATGTACTCCAACGTCCTAGTTGCCTTATAGGCGCGATGGGTCCATAGGCGGTGGTAGCCAGCAGTTA